>JAHMML010000059.1:258654-312472 GCA_020341155.1 Eciton burchellii | reverse complement strand
TTTTGATAAGTTTTCATTGCTCTCGTATTTAATTTCATACCAAGCAATTCGAAACATTCCACATGTATGTTGGAGATACGCAATCATTAATGTTCCCATTGYTATKAATGATAGTATTCCGAAAAAAATGGCTGTATTCATGTGAAACAGGATTAAATAGAAATATTTTTGTTGATCAATAAAATATTCGACCGCTATTTGTAGTTGACGTGGTCGAGTTTCGTTTATAGGCAAAACAATGTCGAGAAATACTACTGTTATTTGACTCGCCAAAAAAATTAATTCCGCAATGAAAAAGAATGCTAGAAGGCAATAAGAACTTCCATTTAATATCTACCTCTGTTTTTAAATTTTTTATTGTTATGAAATGTTTTATGATATATAGATAGATACATGGATAATTGTAAACTTTATTTAAGTTATCTTCTGCTTTTTTGCACATTTATTTTGTTTTCTGTTATTATCATTTTATTATTAGTTTATTATTTTCATTACGTTAATTTAATTGAATTTAATAATGTTTCTTGAATTATATATGGATTATATGCTTCATAAATTTATATTCCTACTATTTATATGTATATTTATAGTTATATTTATAGTTATATTATATGTAAATTGTAAATTTTTTCTTCATGATTAGATATAAATGATATCTCAATGAAATATTTGTAATGAATATATCAAGTGAAACATATAACTGATGATATGTTTAAGTTTTTGTTCGTTTAAATCAATTCAAGTTCACTTTACCAATAAGTATAGCTGTATAAAGTTTTCCTTCGTAGCCATATTGTTGTATTATAGCGATTTCATTTTTATCTCTTAGTTTGATACATGCATTGTGAAGTTGTCCCATTAAATCTTTGAGCTATTATTTAATAATTTTTAATATCACATTTATATTATATATACATATATGCATATATGCGCGCGCCCACATTCTCTCTCTCTCTCTCTCTCTCTCTCTCTCTCTCTCTCTCTCTCTCTCTCTCTCTCTCTCTCTCTCTCTCTCTCTCACGCGCGCGCGCGTGTGTGTGTGTACATATATAAGCTGTTTTATTATATCTATTTTATTTAGAATTTTTCTGATGTAATATTTTTATAGAGTATATAAATAATGAATTATCTGCTAACTTACCATTTTTGTGTTAATTCGAAATGAACTATAGTGTATTAACAAGATAATTAAGAAGAGTACACAAGACAAAATTTTGAAAGCAAATTTGGGTGTGCATTTTGTGGTCACAAATGTAGATATCTGTAAACATTAAATGAGAGAGAATAAATTTAATTTAATATACCTCGGTATATTAATATATATTTATATAAATATATATTTATTTAAATATAAATTATTCGTGGAATTATATTCTAGAAATTTTACTCTTAGACTGTTTAACAAAATATAAATTTTAAGATCTCATTTATATTTGTTATAATGCATATATATATATATATATATATATATTGGAAATGTATATGGGCAGCAATAGTCTGCTAACTCTATTGATTTTCTATTATATGCGCTATTATAAATAAGCCAAATATTAAAATTTGTGTGCAACAAAGCTTTCAGTTCAATTTTTTATATAATCTTTGACATTTCAGATATCAAAAGGATATGTACGATTTAAAAATGCTTTACGTGCAAAGCTTATGTATTGATGGATTGTTGTTTAGTTTTTCAACAAATGAAGATATATTTATGAAGGTATCCATTTATTTCTCAAATGAAAATTGTGATTTTACTTAATTGATTGATAAACTGATATTAAGTAAACGTATTAAATAGAAGCATTGTCGATTTAATACATGCATTGTTTGGAACTTATGAAAGTTTGATATTGCGCATCGAGGAATGAAATCATTGACAATTGGTTCCTTTATTTATTGTCACATTGCGAATGCGGGATATATGTTACATGATTGTAGCCTCACTCCCTTTCCACCCTATGTAATTGTTTATTCGTGTTTTCTAATAATTTAATTATTCTTATTCTTATTTCCAGGTACGTGCTTATTACTCCTTTTTTGCATGGTGTGAGATGTAAGTTACGTCAGCGAAAAAGGTATGTTCGTTGCAACTATTAGTGAGTGAACAATTTCAGCAATTGACAAAGTAATACCATATTACTAATAATAATATTAAATAATTCATTGCCTAGTGCAGATATTATATTTTTCTATCATCTGATAATTGTTCATCGATTAAATGATGACTTTAATAGCAAATACAATAAATATTAATAATTTAGAGCTGAATACTTAAAAATTTCTTGTAGTATATTTATTGTAGTATCCTAGACATTTTTCTCAGAATTAATCCCTTTATATAAACTTAGCATGAACTTAGTAAATCACAGCGAAAAATGAACATCTTATTAAAAAACTGAAAAATACAAAATCTCTTTTATACATTTATTCATAACAAAAATAATTTCACTATATGTCTTCCGAGATTATGAAATTGTGGCTTCACGTTTTTCCTATTGTTTGTAATATTTTAGATAATTAAGATGGACAAAGTTAATAGCAACTCAACATATATGTAAAATATTTTAATTGTATATTATAACATTTATATTTAATTATATGTTATAATAATACAATTCAGATAATTCAATTATTGTCATAATTGACCCTGTTACAGAAAATACACATATAGTTATATTTTATGCGGAATAATGTATTATTTATTAGTTGATTAATTGAATGAAGGAACAATCAGTTCAGAATTTAGTTTATTTATATAAATCAAGAAAAGTTTTCGAATGTATATGTATATGTATTATATATTATGTATATTATGTGCGAAAAGATTTTACTAATAATATAAGTAAATTAATAAACAGATGGTATCTCTAGATTAGAATAGTATAAAGTATTATTTTTTACCTGAAAAATAATAGCAGTTACTAGAATAGTCAAAATTATGATAAATTGGAATCGGACGAGTTTTGATTGTTGAAACGGCCATAACGCAATGCTTTGCAAAAGAATTTTATTGAGATTAAAGTATTGCGCTTCGAGACAGATCATGCTGCATTCAGAACATGTGGGATTACTAGATCGAAAGTTCCGCATGTCATCCCCTCTCTCTTTATCGATTGATGAGACATGATTTTTTTCTAATGTAATTTACAGAACAAATTTCTATAAGTTGATATTATTTATAGTATAACATAAGTATAATGGTGGTACAAATATAATCGTGGTATAAGCCAAGCACATAGATGTAGATTATACAATTATGTAATTTAAGTGATTGTAGTTTATGTGTTTATGTGATCAAGATAACATCATATAAAATTTAATAATGCAAAGGTTTCTTTCTGGCAGAAAATATTAAAAAGTATGAAAGTAGTTCTTTTGTAATGGTGTACACATGGATTTCTTTACCTCTGTCATTATATTCGTTATTTTAATGTACTATTCTTATTATACTCTTGACTTATTATACTCAGGGATATCTACTTCGAAGTATTATTAATTAATCTGTATATAAGTAAATAATATCGTCTTAAAGAAATGATAGAATAACATGGATGAAATAGGGGTATATAATATATAAAATATTAAAATTGTAATATAATTAATAAATATGATATATAATAAGTATACATAATAAAATAATATCTTCAGTTTATAAATAATTTTATTGTAATCGTAGATTTTTTGTAATTTAGATATGAAATGTATTTTTGATATTCCTTTTCTATCATATTTTGAAGAAATGTATTCTAGCAATTGTTTCTAATCCATTTATATTTTTTTATCGTGCAGAATATATGAGAGTAAAATATGACATCGTTGCTTTCGCTAACTGTAATATTTGATATTTAATATGTTCGTTATTAGTAAGTTTATTATTTTAAATATGTATATATCTTATATACATATATATATATATATATATATATATATATATATATATATTGAATAATATTATATTGAATGKTATTTACYGTTGCAAAACATTCGAAAGATGCAATGAATAGTCCACCACAAATTAAATGAAATTCTTTAGATCTTCTTTGTATAAGCAATAGAATCAATCTTTGTATATGTACAGGACACATGTACCATTGAATATTATATCTATAAAATTATGCATTATTCAATAATTTCAAATACATAATGGATCATAAAGAAAAGGATTTTAAATGATAATTTAAATAAGTAAATCGGACAAAATCGTGATATCTTCTACATAAATGAAATATCTTCATAAATAATTGCATTTAATATAAAATCTCTTACGCGGCAGCATATACTTCATTATTATGATCCATTATATTTTGTCCAAAGAAATTGGCGAAGAACATGTAAAAAGCAAGAGCGATTACGCTTACAGTTGGAACTGAAACATTTGTTATACTATCTTCAGATGCTATAGTCTGAAAAATCTGAATTAGGAATTAGGAATTTGGTAATTATCATTATTTCTTGTTTTATTCTTTTATTATATGTCTTATCTCGTCTATATATTTAACATCTATATATATAACATCGTTTTAATATATAATATAATTTGAATGTGTGAATTGCTTCATTTTTTTTTAATTTTCTTTTCTGTGAAAATTAATGTTATAATTTTCATGTATAAGATAAATATGACATACTTGTCATGATACATACATGACATACTTGTATGATTAAATTAATATAATTTAAAAGGTTAATGGTTAATATCATTAACCATTCGAGAAGAATCTTTTCTATAGCGTAAAACAATAGAATATAATTCTAAATAATAATTCAAAGATATAATTAAACAATTGAAAATCGTAGACTTACTTGAAAAAGGTTGAGACTCAGTGCAATCACTGTAAATATCGTTAAACAGAAGTATGTTGTGTCAAATTTCGATATTAAACGTTCGGACAATCTTGAAATACAAAATATAGTATTGATATTATTATGTAATTGCTGAGTAAAATAATATTGCATATTGTTTATTAATATTTTGTATAACATCTTAACATTTTTTGAATAAACTAGCATAATCTGCAGACTAATGAGATTAAAGCGTTGATTCATAATAACTTTTGATGATTGTTATTACAATTTATGTAACTATTCACTGTAACGAAGTTTATAAAAAATCATGCATATTGTGAAGCTCTAATACTAACTTCATAGCTTCTCGATGAATATTTATTCCACAAATTAGTTTTTTAGAAATTGAAGATTCTCTCGTTAGATTTGTATTCTTTGGTATATTAATCTCTATGGCATGTTCAATACGATAACTGTAATTGATATATATATATATATAATATTAATAATTTCTTATGTTTTATTGTTTAAAAAGAAATCTTCGATCTTATTAACAGTTATGTAACCTTAAATCGATAAACATATTTTGATAAATTTTTATATTTGTTATTGATACAAGTCCTACCAGGCAATTCTGAACATTCCGCATATATGTTGGAGATACGTTATCACTAATGTTCCCATCGCTATAAATGAAAGTATTCCAATAAAAAAAGCTGCATTCATGTGAAGCAAAATTAGATAGAAACATTTTTCTTGATCAATAAAGTACTCAGTCACTATTCGTAATCGTCGTGATTGTGATCCGTTTATAGACGATGCAACGTCAGGAGATGATATTGCAATTTGACTACCCAAAAAAACGGGTATTCCGCTTAAAAATAGCACTAAAATGTAATAAAAATTTTTGTTTAGACGTATCTTATTTTATATTTATAAATATTATATTGTCATTAATCATTTTGCAATCTCTAAGAGGCTATAAATATATTAGGCTATATATATAGCCTAATAGCCTCATATAATATATGAGTATAATTTTATTATATATACATATGTACAATTTTTATCTGAATAATTGAAATAAACTTTTCGGTGAGATAACTGCAATAAGTACATGCGCATACACATATTGAAAGTTGAATCAAATATGATTGACGATATTTAAAATGTTTTAAGGTTGCTTACCAACAAGTGCAGTCGTGTAACGTTTTGCATCCCAACCATATTTCTGCATCATAGCAACTTCATTCTTATCTGTTAGTTTCTTACATGCATAATGAAGTTGTTCCATTAGACTCTTTACCTATCTCATTACAATGATTTTTAATATTCAATTTGCATATATACGAACGAAACTTCACAATTATATTTTATTGATCTAGAATTTGTATTGTGTCGTCGATGAATAATACGTTATTTAATAACTTACAGATGTCATATTAATTCGAAATGAACTGTAATGTACAAGCAAAACAGTAAAAAAAACTGTACAAGATAAAACTTCAAGAATCAATTTGGATGTGATTCTTGAAGTTATAAATGCAGTTATCTGTAAATAATATAAATACCTAATATGCCATTATAAGTTATAAAAAATTTATTTAAAATCATATTTAATTTATGATATAATATCTATTTAATCATAAATTCCGATCTTAATATCATGATTTCTTAATATATCTTAATAAAATATGAATGTGCGTGCGCACTTATCACGTATGTTCAAGGACTATATGTCATTATAATATACATTTAATGCAACTAATATTATAATTGTATGCAATAATTAGACGCGATAATGTTTTTATCCGATGATAAATTATGCACATTATGCATCGTGTTCATGTAAAAAAACTTAATGTTGAAAACATATTTACCGATTGATAATAGTATGAAAGTAATCATTTTTACCTGATATATAATAGCGGTTATTAAAATAGTCAACATTGTGATAAACTGAAACTGCACGAGTTTTGATTGTTGAAACGGCCATAATGCAGTGGCTTGCAAGAGAATTCTATTGAGATTAAAGTATTGCGCTTCGAGACAAATCATACTACATTCAAAACACTTTTGATTGTAATGAAAAGAAATGCGTATTTACTTCTCTTTTTTTTATCGATTGGTCAGATGTTTTATCCCGTTCATTTTTCTAGTATAATTTAAAGGTAGAAATTTCCTTAATCCGAACTTGCTATAGTCTATCACAATCATAAGACAGATATGCAATTTAAATGATTATATTAAATATGTATGGTTAAACGATTGATTTAACAGTGCATGAAATCTATTCTTCTCCCATCTTCCATATTTTTCGTCATATATCTAATCTTAATTATTTTTATACTATTTTGAAGTATCAAGAATCGCTTTATAAGGATAATATTGTTTAAAGAGAAATAATTTTCTTTTACTTTTCTTTGGTTTCATGAGTTTTTGAGTGAAGTGAATTTATTTCTATCTATTATGGGATATTTAGATTTTCGTACTTTAAGTAGAGTAATCGCGTTACTGATTTATCTGTTGTAATGTTGTATCATTTATGTTGTTATTAATGAATATAATGCTCCATATTCTAAATTTATAATCAGAATAAAACAGATATAATATATTGAATTCTAATATGATTAATAAACAAACTCATACGTGCATGTATGCATACAATCTGACAGTATTTTTAGTTTAATTTAAAGTTGGATCAATTGATTGTAATCAGATCATCTTTTCACCGTTTTCTTCAGAGAAAATGTTAGTTATTCTATTTTCCCAAAATACTATATCTCTTCTATAAATTTTTCCTAAATATAAATTTCCTAAATATAATTTTTAATTTAATGAATATATTAGTGCTATTTCCTTCTATGATGTATTTTTATATCATTATATAAAACTTCAGTATATTATACATTTCAATATATTCATCTACTGAAATTTAATATATTTATATTTCATTATATTCATATTGAGATAATTTATGTAAATTTTTTATGATTGTATTGTTGGTTATAATAAATATAGAACATTTATTTTTATGCATCAATTGTCTGCGTAATGAAATGTCTGCATCAATATTACAAATAATTTTATTATTCTAAATTAAATTAAAGTCAATGTCAAAATCTGTGTTGAAAGAATTTAAACAATGTAAAACAATATTGGAATAATTTTCAACTTATTCCTGCTTCTTTGTGACTTTCCTTCGTGCGTCGGCATTTATCCTGTTTATTCAGAAAAATATAATTCTTATTTCTTTTTTAATGTAAAACATTTCGAACACAATAACTTATTGTTTTATCTACTTTACCTTGTTATTGCATGGAATATATGACAGTAAAATAAGATACTGAAGCCTTCATCAGCTAAAATAAATATCTTTATTCATTTATCATACCTTACTTTAAAAATTTATGTATTGCATAATCTCTCTCTCTCTCTCTCTCTCTCTCTCTCTCTCTCTCTCTCTCTCTCTCTCTCTCTCTCATCTTCTTTCAATCCTTTTCATTCCTTCTTTCCTTCTCTTATTTTTTACCATAGCAAAACATTCGAATGATGCTACAAATAGTCCACCACAAGTTAGATGAAATTCTCTAACACCTCTTTGTAATAAAAATAGCACCAGTTTTTGTATGTGCAAGGGATACAGATACCATTGAATATCGTATCTATTACATCACGAATGACAAATAATTAATATTATAATTACGATATGAAGATTTATGTATATATATAGAAATGTTTATCACGATATACGTTGATTTATCTTACAGAGCATATTAATTTTTACTTTCGTTTGAAGAAATTGTACAGAGTTATTATATTATTAGAACATTTATAATTTAATAAAAGTATTTACACAGTAGCAAATACATAATTATGATGATCCGTTATATGTTGTCCTATATAGTTGCCAAGAAAGAAATATATAATAATGAAACATATAATTAGTGCAGGTAATAAAATCTCTGGAATATTATTTTGAAATATTGCAATCTGAAAAAAGTTTAGGAAAACTCGATTACAATATTACGTTTTCGTAAGTTAGTAATTATTTTACATTATTTTACATATATATAAATTCTTTCTTTTCTATTCAGCTATTTCATAGAGATTGATTTATATGGAATTAATAATATGCTGTAATTTATCAATTAATTAATTATTATTAGATTATTTCCGATTATTTGTGAAAATTTCATTTTTAAAAATATGAAAGGAATATGCTTTAAATATTAATAATTTTATGGAATATTAACGTTAAAAGTATATTTAAAAATGAAAAGCAATAACTAAATTGGGAACTTACTTGAAGAAGATTAAGACTCAATGAGATCACTGATATTATTACCAAAAAGAAATATGTTGTATCAAAATTGGATATTAAAAGTGTAGACAATCTTAAAAAATAAGAAATTGCTATATATTGTGCCATAATTGTTATATGACATGCATACAAACGTATAATTGTTGAATTATATGAAGAGCCTTTACTCATTAATCCAATAACAATTGATAATATTTTAAACACACATAATAACATAATGATGGGAAATAGTCGTTAGATAACAATGAAATTGTTCATGTAAAATCAATATTTTACTTTGCATTTATATAATTTCATCTTTGAATCATACTTATGGAAAATTATGCAAAAACTTTTGAAATGCTCTAATGAATACACGAACTTCGTAGCTTGCCGATGAATATTTACGGCACAAACAATTTCTTTGTACATTAGATGCCCATTTTTTAAAGAAATGTCTTGTATCATATCACCTTCCATAGCATATTCGATACGATAGCTGTTAAAATAATAATCTGTTATAATAAAACAATAATCTATGAATAATGAAATTTTTTCTTTGTTTTCGAATAAATCTTTATTTTGTAAATTTGTAAAACGGATACATACAATTCTATTAAATACTTCCATATTCATTTTCATACCTAGCAATTCTCAACATTCCGCAGGTATATTGTAGATACGCGATGAACATTGTCCCTATTGCTATTGTTACAGCTATTTCTATACAAATGGTGATATTTATGTGAAATAAAAATAAGTAGAAATACTTTTCCTGATCGAGAAAGTATTCCATCGTGATATATAATCGTTGTGAACGAGATTTGTTTGTAGATAGAATAATATTGAAAAGACCCGGAATAAGCTGACCCACAAGAAGAGCTGACACGAAACTAGCAGAAAGCGCTGAAAGATATAAAAAATTATTTATATAAATTGTAAATGTTTTAATGTATTCACGTAAACCATACGTGAATTGCAAAGCTTAATATCTTTTTGTCTTGAAATCATGATTTTACATGTTTTTTCAAAAATTTTTTATAATTTTATTCAATCTTGTTAAAATTGTTGAAATTTTGAAACTATATAAAAATTATTTATTTTCAATGTTCCGCATATATGATGCATTTAATTGTTCAACATTTTATTGAATATTTCGTTTTTCAGAATTATATGTATGTAGGAAATTACTGTCATATCTTAGGATAAATTTTGCATAACAAGTGCAATAAACATGCAAGTGCATTTAATATTTCATATTTCCAAATTTTCATAAATTTGGAACATCATAAATATATTAAAGAAAATATATATAGTTAATCTGACGTGTGAAAATATAAAAATTGTAATGTTACCTGCAATTACTATCGTAAATCGTTTTCCCCTGTTGCTATATTTTTCTATGATAGCAATTTCGTTCTTGTTCTTTAATTGATCACATATATGATGAAGTTCTGCCAATAAATTTTTTACCTGTCATCGTATAGATGATAATTTTTCATTCCATTTTTATATACATCGTAAATATAAAATTTATTTCTTATGAATACCGCTGTTCTATCAGAAATCCTAATTTCTGCTAACTTACGCTTTCGATGTTAATATAGAACGAGCTATAATATATCAGTACAATAATGAAAGAAACTGTAGAAGATAAAACTTTCAGGACGAATCTTGGAGTACATTTTGAAGTTACAAATAATGTTAACTGCAATTGTTTCATATCAATTAGAATTAAATATATCTTTATTAAGCAAAAAAGTAAATTTTCTACTTTAAAGTTCCAACTTTCTTGACACACATTTTTCATCGCATACAATGTAGAATTTTATACAATAATAATGCAAAGTAGTGGGAATTGCATAATGTGCAATAAATATATAAAAACGAGTTGAAAGCATTGCCTTACTTGAAATATAACAGTGGCTGTCATGATACTAAAAAATAAACTAAACTGAATTCGAGCGAATTTAGGTCGTTGAAAAGGCCATAGTCCAGTTATTCGTAAAAGAATTTCATTCAGACTAAAATACGGATTTACATGACGAATCATTCTGCCACAATGGCTTGCACACGTATGATCATGAAAAAAAAACGATGTATTTACTATCTTTCTTTCATCGTCAATTGATTACATAATTTTTATGCAATTTTCCTGTTCTGGCATATTATATTTCTTTAATTTAGTATAATGCGAGAATAATGTGATGTAAGTACAGGTAGTATAAATTACTCAAGAAAGTGTGTGTGACTAATCGATAATGTCGATGAAATTTTAACGAATACTTTTGTCTCATAACAAGGAATATTATGAATTTCTTTCATAAGCACTTCTTGTTCTTATAATTTGTTCATAGAATTTTATTTTGATGCAAGTCTTTGGAATATACATCTCTGGAATA
The DNA here is from genome assembly GCA_020341155.1 of Eciton burchellii. Classification (NCBI taxonomy): domain Eukaryota; kingdom Metazoa; phylum Arthropoda; class Insecta; order Hymenoptera; family Formicidae; genus Eciton; species Eciton burchellii. The sequence goes on along the minus strand of JAHMML010000059.1, from coordinate 300,985 downwards.
TTCCATTCGCTTCTTTTATTTAGAGATTTCAACCATTAATATATTATGCATATTCATTTAAGTAAATGATAACATTGTAAAATAAAATAAGTATGCTTGCAATATATTTTCATAATCTTGGAAGATATATCTTTCATATATTACAAAAACATTCTATTTTTGAGGTTGTATATCCTTATGATATAACAATAAATTATTTTTTGTATTTTATATATTCTATATGTATTATGCTAATTTGAAAAAATCTAAGGATAACCGAATTTATCGTATTAATGGTCTTACTATTAATGTACAGTATATGTGACATATGTGTATATATATATATATGTATATATTTGTATGTGTGTGCACGCGCATGTGCGTCGTGTATCATATAAAACAAAAATATAAATTAAATATATTATGTGCATATATATATATGCATATATTTATGTTTAATTAATTATCGATAACTATTATCGTAATATCTTCATTAATAATAGATTCATTAAAAAAATAACTTTGCAGCATAATGGGAATTTTTTATTAAATTTTAGATATTATAGTTTTAAATACAGTTTTTAAGTCCTATTTTTAATACGGAATGAGATATATAATATCTTTGTCATGTTATTATGTAGAATACATGATATTAAAATAAGAAATCAACACTTTTAGCAGTTGTAATAAACATTTATTTTATTTTGAATATTTATTGAATTTTTTACATCATTTTCGTTACGGTTTTTTACTATTTTTTAGCATAGTGAAATATTCGAAAAATGAATCAGATAATCCGTCAATGGACAAAATAAAATTGTTCATGTCTCTTTGTAATAGTAAGAATATTGTATATCAATAAGGAACATCTGTCTAGTTGTATTTGCGTCAGTATATCTAGACAATCCTTTGACTATCTGTGAAAAGAAATGATTTGATTACAAATTACCAACATGTTCTGATTTTTTCTCAATTCTTTCAATGTAAAATAATAAAATTGATGCAGAAAGTATACGAAAATTACAGAAAGTATACGAATATTTAAGAACAAAATTTTAGATTTATTGATAGAAGATCAAAGCTGAGGGAAGTTATCTCGAACGCTATTAAAACAAAACATGTTTTAAATCTGATTAAAAGATCACAGAATTTTCAAAAACAAAGCGCTATTGTATTATTACACTCATTTACGCTTATCACCAAATAAATGTCAATCTCGTAGCGCATACTAATGGATTCCAAATAATATTATTTGAAAAGAAATAATTTTGTTTCACTCGGCTCCAAGTTTTTAAGTGCATTTATTTCTATCCGTCATGGAATATTTAGATTTTTCTGTTTTAAGTACAATAATCGCGTTATTGAATTATCTGTTATAATGTTGTGTGATTTATATTGTTGTTATTAACGAAGATAATGTTCCGCATTCTAAATTTATAATCAGAATAAAATAAATATAATGTATTTAATTCTAATATGATAATAAACGTACTCACACGTGTATACAATCTGACAGTGGCAATTTCAATTCAATTTTAAGTTGGATCAATTCATTGTTATCATGTTTTCGCTGTTTTCTTCATAGAAAATGTTAGTTATTCTATTTTGTCAAAATATTATAGTCTTCTCTATCTTAAATATCAAATATATTAATTTTTAATTTAATGTATATATTAATGCTATTTCCTTTTTTGATGTATTTTTATATCGTTATATGAAATTTCAGTATATTGTACATTTCATAAATTTCAGTATATCGATATACTAAAATTCCAGTATATTCATATTTCATTATATTCATATTGCGATAATTTATATAAGCTTGTTACGTTTGTTTTGTTCCTTATAGTAAGTTTAAGTAGTAAGTTCCTTATATAATACTATATAACATCTATTTTCATGCATCAATTATTTGTGTATCGCATTAAACGCCTGCATCAATATTACAAATAATATTATTATTTTAAGTTAAGTTAAAATCAATTTATATTAAAACAATTTGAATAACATGAACCAGTATTTAAATAATTTTCCACTTATTTCTGTTCTTTTGTGATTTTCTTCGTCGGCATTTGTCCTGTTTATTCAGAAAAACAATTTCTTTTTTATAAATGTAAAATATCTTAAACACAATAATTTATTGTTATTTTATCCATTATATCCTTTTTATTTTTGCATAGAATATATGACAGTAAAATAAGATATTGAAGCCTTCACTAACTGAAATGTATAGTATCTTTATTCATTTCTCATATCTTACTTTATATAAAAGTTTATGTATTGCATAATTTCTTTCTTTCTTTCTCTCCCTCTCTCTCTCTCCCTCTCTCTCTCTCTCTCKCTCTCTCTCTCTCTCTCTCTCTCTCTCTCTCTCTCTCTCTCTCTTTCTTGCACTTTCTCACTCAGTCGTTTTCACTCTTTCTTTCTTTCTTTTACTTTTTACCGTGGCAAAACATTCGAATGATGCTACAAACAATCCACCACAAGTTAGATGAAATTCTTTAACACCTCTTTGTAATAAAAATAGCACCAGTTTTTGTATATGTAAGGGATATAGATACCATTGTATGTCATATCTGTTAGATCACGCGAATAACATATAAGTAATATAATAAATGTGCTAGCAAGATTTATGTACAAAGAAATGTTTATCATATATACATTATATATGTTGATGTATACATGTATACATTATATCATTAATATATGTTGATTTATTATATAGATCATATTAATTTTTACTTTTGATTCAAAAAATTATGCAGGAAAAGTTATATTATCAATATTCATAATTTAATAAAAATATTTACACAGCAGTAAATACATAATTATTGTGATCCGTTACATGCTGTCCGATATAGTTGCCAAAGAATAAACATATAAGAATAAAACAGATAATTAGTATAGGTAACAAAATCTCTAGAATATCATTTTGAAATATTGCAATCTGAAAAGTTTAAGAAAACTCGATTACAATAATCACTTTTCGTAAAAGTTAGTAATTATTTTACATCCACATATATATAAATTTTTTCCCTTTCTCTTCTTTTCAGTTATTTCACAAAGATTGATTTATACGGAATTAATGATTTGTTATACTTTATCAATTAATTAATCACTATTACATTATTCTTTGTATAAAAATTTCATTTCTAAAAATTTGAGAAGAATTTGCTTTAAATATGTAATAATTTATGGAATATTAACATAAAAGTACATGTAAAAATGAAAAGCAATAACTAAATTGGAAACTTACCTGAAAAAGATTAAGACTCAATAAAACCACCGACATTATTGCCAAAAATAAGTGTGTTGTATCAAAATTGGATATTAAAAGTTTAGATAATCTTAAAAAATAAAAAATTGCTAATATTCAGTGTGCCATAATTGTTATGTTATATGCATATCAGCGTATAATTGTTGAATTATATCAAGAATCTTTGCACATTAATCAATAATAATATTTTAAAGACATAGTTGCACATAGTAAGTTTTTTAAAGATTAAGTAACATAATGATGAGAAGCACTCGTTAGATAACAATGAAATTATCCATATTTCATTATCCATATAATCAATATTTTATTTTGTATATAATTTTATGCTTTGAATAAAATTATAATAATATTTAAGAATTATGCAAAGACTTTTGAAATGCTCTAACGAATACACGAACTTTATAGCTTGTCGATGAATATTTACAGCACAAACAATTCCTTTGTATATTAGATGTCCATTTTTTAAAGAAATATCTTGTATCATATCCACAGTGTATTCGATACGATAACTGTTAAAATAATAATTTATTATGATTAAACAATAATTTGATGAAGAAGAAAATTTTTTCTTTGTTTTGAAATAAAGTATCATTTTCTAAATTTGTTCAAACTGATACAAGCAATTCTACTAAATACTTTCATATTCATTTTCATACCTAGCAATTCTCAACATTCCGCAGGTATGTTGTAGAAACGCGATGACCATTGTCCCTATTGCTATTAATACAGCTGTTTCTATACAAATTGTAATGTTTACATGAAATAGAAATAAATAAAAATACTTTTCTTGATCGAGAAAGTATTCCACCCTGATATATAATGGTTGTGATCGAGATTTGTTTGTAGATAGAATAATATTGAAAAGACCCGGAATAAGCTGACCTACAAGAAGAGCTGACACGAAGCTAGCAGAAAGCGCTGGAAAATATAAAAAATTATTTATATAAATTGTAAATGTTTTAATGTATTTACGTAAACCATACGTGAATTGCAAAACTTAATATCTTTTTGCCTCTAAATTATAATTTTATATGTTTTTTCAAGAATTTTTTGTAATGTTATTCATTCCTGTTAAAATTATCAAAATTGTCAACTCAAATAAAAATTTTCTAGTATTAAAGTTCCGTATATGATGTATTTAGTTATTCAATACTTTATTCCAAATAGATTTTTAATCTCATGCGCTTAGGAAATTACTAGGAAATGATAGTAAAATTTGCATCTAAATTCTGCATAGTACATTAAACATTTCATTTCTCCAAATTTTCATATTGTAAATATATTAAATAAAATTTATGTAATTAATGTAGTTAATGTGCGAAAACATGGAAAGTATGATCTTACTTGTAATTATTATCGTGAGACGTTTTCCCCGGTAACCATATTTTTCTATGATGGCAATTTCGTTTTTGTCCTTTAATTGATCACATATATGATGAAGTTCTTCCAGTAGATTTTTCACCTGTCATTTTGTAGATAATAATTTTTCATGCTATCTTTATATACATCATAAATATAAAATTTATTTGTTATGAATGCCTATTGTTCTATCAAAAATCTCGATTTCTGCTAACTTACGGTTTCGATCTTAACGTAAAACGAGCTATAGTATATTAGTATGATAATGAAAAAAAATGCAGATGATAAAACTTTCAGGATAAGTCTTGGAGTACATTTTGAAGTTACAAATGATGTTAACTGCAATTAGGCAATATTAATTAGAATTAAATATATCTTTATTAATCAAAGAAATAAATTTTCTCCTTTTAAAGTTACAGTTTTCTTTACAAACTCTTTTCGTCGCATAGGATGTAGAATTTTATACAATAATAATACAAATCGATTAATTAATATTTATTAATTAATAATACAATTCGATACAATTATCGAAATTGCATAATATATGATAAATATATTCGAATAGCTTGAAAGTATTGCCTTACTTGAAATATAATAGCGGTTATCATGATACTAAAGAACAAACTAAATTGAATTCGAGCGAGTCTCGATTGTTGAAAAGGCCATAATCCGGTAACTCGCAAAAGAATTTCATTTAGATTAAAATATGGATTTTCAAGACAAATCATTGTGCCACAACGGCTAAAACGCATATGATCATGAAAAAGAATGATGCATTTATTATCTTCTTGCATTGTCAATTGATTTTATAATTTTTACGCAATTTTTCTCTTCTAGCATATTAAATTTCTTTATAATGGAAGATGCCGCGATATAATGTGATCAAATTACAGGTAGTAGAAATTACTCAGGAAAGTTTGTATTAATCGATAATGCCGATGGAATTTTAATGGATATCTGTCTCATTACAAGGAATATAAAGAATTACTTCCGTGTGCATTTTTTGTTTTTATCATACGATTTTATTTTGATGCGTATCTTTAGATATGCATATCTCTAGAATATTTCAATATTTCAATAGTCGTTTTTTTTTATATTGAGATATCAACGTTATTGATACCATTATTCCGTTATTCATTTTCAAGTAAATGATAACATTGTAAAATATTAAGGAAAGGTTTGCAATATATTTACTTGCAATATATTTTCATAATCTTGGAATATACGACTTTCATTTTGTTACGAAAACATTTTACTTTTGAGATATTTGTTTGACCTTATGGCGTAATAATAAATTATTTTTTGTACTTTATGTGTTCTATTATGTATTTCTAGTATGTATTTTGTCGGTTTGAAAAAATTTAATGATAACTAAATTTATTATATTAATGTTCGCTTATTACATTAGTGTTCGCTACTAATATATGTGACGCTTATCTAATTTACAATCATTTAACTTATATTTAATTTGACATTATAAAAATATAATCTTATTTGAAATATAATAAGGATTATCATGAAATATAATAAGGAATATTCCTCCCTAGAGAATGAACTAAAGTGAAGTTAACGCATTTTGTTTGTTGATAAGGCCATAATCTAGTAATGCGCAAAAAATCTTATTCAGGCTGAAAATCCGGTTCTCGAGACAAATCATTTTGTTGCGATGTTGTGAATGTATATGATGGCGAAGAAAGTATTGCAATTGTTATCTCTTAACCGATTGATAATATATTTCATCAGTCTTTTTCTCTGAATATGAATTAGTGTACATTTATTTAATATGTTATGATTCAGGATAAAATAGTTAAATTAGGATATGTGTAATTTAAATTAGGCAGTAAAGTTTAAACGATCAACATAATAAAAAATAAAATGCTTTTATCCTGTGAATATCGTAGGAGAATTATTTGTGAAAAACGTATTTTTTTTATTTCTTCACGCAATTTCAGTTTGATGCATTTTTATAACTTACATTAGATCTCTGAAGCGGAAAATTTCGTATTTTAATTTTGACAATACACACACGAGACATATAAATTATTAATATTCAAGAAATTCAAAATAGTGAGAATCTGTTTATCTGGAGCGCTTTCATAAATTTCCAAATTAGATATTGAAATATTTCTCTTAAATTATTTGTAAATGTGTATTAATTATATTATAATAGGTTGGAACCTTAATTATATTTAAGATATAAACATTGATATTACTGACATTAAGTACATTACTATATATTTTCTGAATATTTGAATAAAATTTAGAAAAGTTAGATTATTTGCAATTGAAATATCTGTAATATATATAATATGAATTTTTTAGTTGGCTGATGCTAGGTACACGTACATGTTGAAAATAGCAAATAGAAAAATAGAAAAATAGAAAATATATTTTGTTTGTAAATTATTTGTAAGTTAATGATATTTAATGATATCTATTACTTTATTTTCTTAGAAAAATAGTTTCTTGCATCTTGAATGCAGGAAATATAGAATTTTTATTAAATTTAGAAATTTTTATTATTTTTTTAAATATAATAATATATAATATTTATATATTTATATATCCATTTTATATATCAATACATAATTCCTTTATTATATTATTGTATTGAATATATGAGAGTAAAATAAGAAACCGATGCTTTTATTAGTTGTAACGAATCGTATGTTTTTTTTATATTTATTTTTACATTCTACATACTATTTTAATTGTCATATATTACTATTCTTTACCGTTGCAAAGCAACTCTAAGCAACTCTTACTCTAAGGATGCATCAAACAGTCCACCAACGTTTAAAGCAAAATTTTTAACACCTCTTTGTAATAGAAATAATATCAATTTCTGTATGTCTATCGGAGTTCTATACCATTGAAAATTGTATCTACGAAATTATATAAATAATCTTAAAAATTTTATGAAAAAGATGCATTAGTCAATTCATTTTCAGTTAATTAATCAATTTCCAATTAATTTTTTATTGATAATTTGATTTTCTTTATCGTGGTTTTACTAATAACGCCAATTTTTACTTTTTTTTAGTTTAATTAAACATCTTAGATTTGTGCACAATTGAAATCCGTAAAAGTAAAAAGTCTTACGCGGTAACATATATAGCGTTGTTGTGATCTGTAATGTTCTGTCCAGCGAAATTGGCTAAAAACATGCATGTGATACACATTGTTGCATATATAACAGGCAATATAAATTCTTTCATGTCATCGTCGGATGATGCAATTTGAGAAATCTGAAATATGAATTATTATTTAAAAGGATTCTTTGTGAAAAGATGTGATTCTTATATATCGAAAAGTATTGCTTCTTTTTTTTCGAATAACATTAATACATAATTGATATAATATTTTTATGATTTTCTTAAAAAAGGATTGTGTTAGTTTCTGAGAAATTCGAGCTATTATATCCATTAAAAAAATGAGATAACTAATGAAAGATTATAAATATGTTACTTTCGAAACATATTTTTGAACAAAATTTGTAACTTACTCGAAAAAGATTGAGACTGAGACATGTCACTGCTAGCACTATTGAATAATAGCGTTTCAAAAGTATACGTTAAAAGATCACATAATCTTCAAAAGCAAAATAATATTAAGCAAAATAACTATACGACTATGTGTTTCATAGTTATCATCGAGTAAGTACTAACCTCATAGCTTGCCGATGAATATCTATGGCATGAACTAATTTTATAACTATTAAATCTTCATTCTTCAAATTAATCTCTTGCAAGTTGTCATTTCTTATTGCATATTCGAGACGATAGCTATTAATAATAACTATTTATTAAGATTACTTTATGTAATTAATAAACTATGTATATTAAATAAATGTTTAATTAATAAACTATGTATATTAAATAAATGTTTAAAGATATATAATTAAATGTATATAACAAATGTATGTATCAACTAGATTTTTTAAATTGTGACATGAATATATCTTTTCTTTTATTACATATTACACTATTACTATAAACACTTTATTACATTTACACTATCATCGAGATGTTTTCAATCTAGTATAAGTTTCAGTTTTGTTAACTATTTTTCGAATTATTGGTTGAAAAATTTCAAATATCGTTAGCGTTAATATTATCCAAGATGTAAATTATGAAAATTATTTAAACTTTTTTGTGTATGTTTATGTATATGTATAATCATGTATATCTTCAAAATTGCATTACTCATAAGACATTCGATTATATTTAATCTTTTGGCATATTCTGCATAGTCATCTTCTAAGATCTGTTTTTGAATATTAAAATAATATTAAATACAATTTTGCCCAAAGTTTGAATGTTTTTATATGCATTTTCATACCTGGCAATTCTGAAAAGTGCGCAAATATATTGAATATATGATATTGATGCTGTCTCAATTGATAATATCGTCATTATTCCTATAACAATGGCTAAACTTAAATGAAATTGTATTAAATAATAAAATCTATCTTGATCGAGGAAGTATTCTATCGTGATATGCACATGATGCGGACGAGATTCGTTTTTAGGTAGAAGAAAATCGAAGATATCTGACGAAAATTGACCAAAAATGATAGCAGATATAGAGCAAAGGAAAAGCGCTAAAAGTTATTAGAATAAAATTATTAATTGATCACTATTTAGTATCTTATTTTATATTTACATATAATATGAACGCAGAATATTTAATATTTATTAATGCTCTTATAAATAATTTGGATTAGATTAAAAAGTTTTTTATTCGATTTTCATACTATTAAATTAATTACTATTAAACATTAAATATATTCATATTACATTTTAATAAATTGATGTATATATATATATATATATATAAGAGAAACTTGTTTTCTTAAAACTGATATTTATTGTATGAACTTGATAGTATAAGCGATTTGGAAAAAATATACAGTTAAATAAATGAGCTGCAAAGATTTGTAAATATTATTTTACTTGAAAGTGCGGTCGTGTAACGTTTTGTATTGCAACGATATTTTTCCATGATTGCAAGTTCATTTTCCTCTTTTAATTTATTACACACATTTTGAAATTATATTAATAAATTTTTTATCTATCGTTTGAATAATTTTATAATTATTCATATCTTATAATTATAAATGTATATCAATTATGTATTTCGTCGTGCTTTATATTATTAGCTTACAGCTTCTATATGACTATGGAATAACATATAAACAAACAAAATTGAAAAATAAGATAGATGATAGAGTCTTGATAACGAAGTTTGATGTGCATTTTGAAGTTAGAAAAGTTGTAAGCTACATCCGATAAACATTATTTTAGCTATTATAAGGGTATAGTTTTATATGTATTGTTCCTTTATATTCCATTAGTTCGTAATATAGTATAACGTAAAAAGTAATGAAAAGAATTTAATTGTATAATTTATAAGATATAGTATAGTTTCAATATACATACAACTATCATTATACTATACAATTATTACATTCGCATATAATAGTAGACACGTTATAATTAATATGACATGTTTCACGCTTTAATATTAAATATATAATTTTACTTGAAATATAATAATATCAAAATTCCCCATAAAAGTATGAATTGAAGTTGAACATATTTTGTTTGTTCGAAAGGCCATAAAGTAAGTACGCGCAAAAGAGGCTTATTGAAACTATAATATCAGTCAAGGGACATTTCGTCCATGTTTTGAATACATATGGCAATAAAGAAAAGATTGCACTTATTATTCTCACCCATTTAACCGATCAAGAAGTTATTTTACTTTTCGTTTTCAATATGTATTTAATATAGTATGATTCAGGATAATACTGTGAGATTGGGACATATGCAATTTAAATTACGCAAAATGTATATTTAAACGATCAATATAATAAAGAATAAAATATCTTTATTTCACGATATCATGGAAAAATTATTTATAAAAGTTACGCAGGCGCATTTCTACATGCAATTTCAATTTGATGCTTAGTTTTTTAACTTACGTTAGATTTTTGAAACAAGAAATTATATTTATATTTTAATTTGGCAAAGTAATTTGACAAAATATATAAAAATGTATTGGTGTTCAAGGAATTCAGCATAGTATATGCCGAGAAAATATTTGGTATGTTGTATTCATCGAGGAATTTGACTTCAGTTGTATGTATTTTTATCATATTATAATAAATTGAAACCTTGATTATATTTATTTATAATTATTAAATAATTATTTATATAATTTATATAATTTATATAACATGTTATCTTTTAAATATTTGAGAAAAAGAAATATAAATTATTATTGTTTTACAATTGAAATATATATATATATATGTATATGTATATATATATCATATGCATATTTATTATATGCATTTCTGACATAATTGATTGATGATTGATTGATATTTGCATCCTGAAATTACTAATGTTTTCTATTTTTAAATGATTTTTAATGTCGTGTATTAATCTGTTGCCTTATTTTTTTACAAAAATAAGTTTCTACAAAAATTAATTTCTTACATCTTAGATGCATAAAATATAGAATTTTTATTGAATTTAAAGATTTTTATACTTTTATCCTTTAATATAATATCATAACATGTAATATTTATATTACACAATTGCACAATGCACAATTTGTCTGTCATATCATCGTGTTGAATATATGACAGTAAAATAAGAAACTGATGCTTTTATTAACTGTAACGAATTATATGTTTTTTTTTTCATATATCTTTACATTTTACATACTATTTCAATTATATTATGTATGTTGTTATTCTTTACCGTTGCAAAGCACTCTAAGGATGCGTCAAACATTCCACCGACATTTAAAGCAAAATTTTTAACACCTCTTTGTAATAGAAATAATATCAATTTTTGTATGTTTGTGGGAGTTTTATACCACTGAAAGTTGTATCTACGAAATTATATAAATAATCTCTTAAGAATTTACGAAAAAGATGCTTATTAATCTGACAACAGTTTCACTTTTCTTATATTTTTATATATATTTTTCCAATAATGTTAATTTTTATTGTTTTTTAATTAAATGTATTGGATACACTTGGAATACAATTGGAATCCATAAAAGTAAGCCTTACGCAGTAAGATATATAGCATTGTAATGATCTGTAATGTCTTGTCCAATGAAATTGGCTAAAAACATGCATTTAATACAAACAAACGTATATGTAACGGGCAATATAAATTCCTTCATGTCGGCATTCGACGATGCAATTTGAGAAATCTGAAACATGAATTATTGTTTACAAGGATTCTTTGAGAAAATATGCTGTTCTTATATCGAACGGTATATCGAATAAGTTATTTCTTTTTTTCGGATAGCATTAATGACTGATATAATTAATTTATATGATTATAAAAGAAGTGTTGCGTTACTTTATAAGAAACTCGATTATAATATATTATATGAAAAACTATTATAAAGTCATTAAAAAATTGCAGTATAATTATGAAATGTTATGAAAATGTTACTTCCGAAACATATTTTTGAACGAAACTTGTGACTTACTCGAAAAAGATTGAGGCTGAGACAAGTCACTGCTAGCATTATTGAAATAAAGAAGAACGTTTCGAAAGTATACATTAAAAGATCACATAATCTTCAAAAGCAAAACAGTTATTGTACGATTATGTACTTTATGCTTATCATTAAATAAGTGCGAACCTCATAGCTTGCCGATGAATATCTATGGCACGAACTAATTTTATAATAAGGAAGTTCTCATTTTTAATATCATCATTTCTTATTGAATATTCGAGACGATAGCTGTAAATAATAAATATTTAATGTCAGCTTATATAATAAACAATTTATGTACATTAAATAGATATTTATAGATATACATGCTATGTATAGATCAACTAGATCTTTTTTAATTACGCCCTTTGTTTTTATTGCATATTATAATAATCATCCAGATTTTAATATAGTATAATAAATCTCAAAGTTTTGAAGTATTTTTAAATATTTATCAAGCTGTTGATTGATAAATATTATCAGCGTTAATGTTATCCAAAATGTAAATTATGAAAGTTACATGAATTAAAACTTTTTATGTGTATGTTTCTTTGTTGTGTGTGTGCGCGCGCGCGTATATTTTCAAAATTGTATTACTTATGAGACATTCGATTATATTCAGGCTTTTGATATATCTCGTATAGTTCCACGTTTTAAGATTTTATTTAATATTTTTAAAAATATTTGTTTTGAATAGTGTTATTAAATACAGTTTTGCCCAGATTCTAAATGTTTATATGTGCATTTTCATACCTAGCAATTTTGAATAGTGCGCAAACATATTGAGTATATGATATTAATGTTGTTCCAATTGATAATATCATCATTATTCCTATAACAACGGCTATACTTAAATGGATTTGAATCAAATAATAAAATTTTTCTTGATCGAGGAAGTATTCTGTTGTGATGTACATTTGATGCTGACGAGATTCGTTTTTAGGTAAAAGAAAATCGAAAATGTCTGATGAAAATTGGCCAATAATGATAGCACACATAAAGCCAAGAGCAAATGCTAAAAGTTATTAGAATGAAATTATTAATTGATTGCTGTTTAATATCTCATTTTATATAATATTGTATATAGTCTGATATATAAAACATTTAATATTTGTTAACGCCCTTGTAAATAATTTAGACTACATTTAAAATCTTTTGCTTATTTTTTATATATTTGTTATTAAATATTAAGTACATTTATGTCCAATTATCTTTTAATTAACTAATGCGTACATGTACAAGAAAAACTTATTCTCTTCTCTAAGACAGATCTGTCTCTAAGACAGATATTTATTATATGAACTTGATAATATAAAGGACTTATAATATAAAAAACATACAGTTACGAAATAAATAAGCTGCGAAGATTTGTAAATATTATCTTACTTGAAAGTACAACCGTGAAACGTTTTGCATTACGACGATATTTCTTTATAATTGCTACTTCGTTTTTGTCTATTAATTGGTTACACACGTCAAAAATTTCTATTAATAAATTCTTTACCTATTGTTCGAATAATTTTTCGATTATCCATATTTTATAACCATATAGATATATATCAATAAACATTAACTATATATTTTGTCATGCTTTATAAATTATTGGCTTACAGCTTCTATGTGACTGTGGAATAATATATATACTGTCCAAACGAAATTGAAGAACAGAATAGATGATAAAATCTTGATAATGAAGTTTAAGGTACATTTAGAAGTTAGAAAGGTTGTAAGCTACATGCGATAAACATTATGTTAGTAATTCGTTACAAGAAAGGTATAGTTTCTTATATGTTGTTCTATTCGTAATGCAGAATAATGTAAAAAATAATTAAGGAATTTGATCTTATAATTTATAAGATATAATATAGTGCCAATACACACGTATGACTATACTATACACAATTATTACATTAGTATATAAAATTATTAGGCAGGTTATAATTAATATGATGTTAATAATGCGATTAATATGGCATTTCACGCTTTAATGTTAAATATATAATTTTACTTGAAATATAATAACAGCGGTCAAAATTCCCCATAAAAGTATGAATTGAAGTTGAACGTATTTTGATTGTTCAAAAGGCCATAAAGCAATAATACGCAAAAGAGGTTTATTGAAACTATAGTACCGGTCAAAGGACATTTCGCATCGAACTTTTGAATACTTATGATGCCAAAGAAAAAATTGCACTTATCATTCCTATTCACTTAATAAGTCGATAAGAGACATTTTTCTTTTCAAATATAAATTACCATGCGAATTTAATATAATTTAATATAATATTATTCAGAATAATATCGTGTGATTACGACATATGCAATTTAAATTACGCAGTAAAGTATGTTTATGCGGTATGATAAAAAATAAAATATCTTTTTCTCACACAGTGGGATATCATTCAGAATTTTTTGTAAAAGTTACGTAGACCTATTTTTTCTTTATGCAATTTCAATCTGATATCTACTTTTTTACTTGTGGTATGTATTTTCCTAATTTATATTAGATTCCTGAAGCGGAAAATTTCTTTTGTTATGTTTTTATGAATCTTGTATACGTTTTTATTCGTTTAGGAAATTAATCTTTATATATATATACATGCATACATATATACATACATACATACATACATACATATATATTGATTAAATATAATAACAATAAATTATATTTTATTACCACATCTAATACATATTTTGATTTAGGTATGTGTGTATATATATACACACTTAAATAATATATATATTTGAATTTGTATTCGTTTTCTTTTAAGATATAGCATATACAATAGTTTTAATACAATATCGTGATCGATGTTTGATATTTCAATATCACAAGATATTTCAAACATTTTCAGATTATAAAGGTTTAAAAATTTTCTTTCCTATTTTGAAAGTTATTTATAATTGATGTAGCAATGGAATCTATTACTTAATATTTTGAGAAAAATATTTCAGAAAAATATACATTTTTTATTATTTGGTTACTAAATATTTTTGTTTAACTAATATTATAATACTAACCTTGTTTTTTAATGCATTTTAATCGTATCATCGTGTAGAATATATAACAGTAAAATAAGAAACTGAAGTTTTCACCAACTGTAATAAATGATATTTCTTTTTTATTGGTCACATATGATTTTTAATTTATTCTATTATGTTTTTGTATCTTACCATAGCGAAGCATTCAAAAGATGCATCGAATAATCCACCTACAGATAAAGTAAAATTTTTGATTCCCTTTTGTAACAAAAATAATATTAATTTCTGCACACTTAGAGGAGCTTTGTACCACTGGATGTTGTATCTACGATATTATGCATGCAGGATATATTGCCCAAGCAAAAATAAATTTTGATTTATGATATAATATCCTTATAATATAATATAATACCCTTAAAAATTAAAATTTTTTTCATTTTGAAAAGAATATATATAAAAAAATATATATATACATATAGATATATCTCTATAAAAAATTATCACAACATTTATGTATCAATAAAAATATATCTTACACAGTAACATATATTTGTTCATTATGATCCGTTATTTCTTGTCCAACATAATTAGATATGAACATGTAAAAAATACACAAAGCTGTCAGAACAATGGACAATATGAATTCATCGATATCTGTTAAAGTTGATATTGTAACTTGACAAATCTAGGATATAAATCTAAGTTTTTATCGATTTCTATAATTCCAAACCTAATCTCAAATGGTTACTTAATCTATATTTCATTATATATATTATAAGTATTTCAAAATATTTATATCTAAAAGAAATAGTGCTTTAATATAAAAAAACATTTTAATAAGCCAGATAGCTTTTGCGGAGATATATTTAAGAATAAATCTCAAGATTCTTACTTGTATAAGATTAAGACTCAGACAAATCACTCCACAAATTATTAAAAAGAGGAATAATGTCTCAAATCTGCGCATAAAATGATTGCACACTCTTCAAAACAAAATAATATTATTGTTTATACTATGTACTATGTTATGGGATAAATACTAACTTTACAGTTTGTCGATGAATATCGATGGCATGAACTAATCTTTTGAATATTAAAGTGTCATTCTTCCAGTTAATATTTTGGAATATATTACTTGCCATTGCATGTTCCATACGATGACTATAAGTAATAAATTTATTATAATTAACATGATAATTTATAAAATAGTATAATCATGTTTTTAAAATTAATTGTTCTATATATTTATTTAAGGGAACAATCCAAAATAATTTTATTTATAAATCACATATGAATACAGTACTATTATATTTGTTTTCATACCTGGCAACTTTGAACATTCCGCAAATATATTGAAGAAATGCGATAAACCATGTGCCTATTGCTAACATTGTTATTGATCCCATTAGAATAGTTAGATGTAGGTGAAAAAGAATGAGATAGAAGTATTTCTCTTGATCGATAAAATATTCCATTATAATTGGCAAATTATGTGGGCGAGAATTGTTTTTAGGTAGGATAATGTCAAGTATGTTTGACCAAAATTGTCCAATAATTAGCATAAATATACAGGAAGTGCCAAATACTAAAAGTTATTGAAAAATAATAGTTAATTAATAATAGTGATGAGTTAAACTGAAAATAATAAAAGAAATTTTTATCGCAATTATTTATTCGATTATTGTTCGATTATTCTCAGATAGCATTATCATATGATTTTACTTATATAATTTTAAAGTTTTCAGTTTAATAAATATACATGCAAAAAAATATTAATATTTCTGAATATATCTATATTATGATAAAGTTCCAATTCTTTATTAGTAGGAATTAATTATTTATTAATTTATTAAATATTGTACGAAATTGCAAAATCAGAAATTCGAATGTTTGGAAATTTATTTTACTTGCAAGTGCAGCCGTAAAACGTCTTGCATTGTAACCATATTTTTTTATAATAGCTACTTCATTTTCTTCTTTTATTTTGTTACATGTACATTGAAGATAAGCGGATATATTCTTCACCTATCATTTCAACAATAATTTGTGATTATTGATTTAATAAAAACATTTCCATTATTCTAATCTATATATATATGTATATATTAAAAAATATGTAAATATGTATAATTTATTTATCTATTTAAAAATATTAATTTATTTAATAGGAATATTTATTCTAAGATACTCTGCAAACTTACATCTTCTATGTGAATATGAAATGAAATACATTTTATCCATAATATAATAAAAAAAAGTACACTTGATAAAATCCTTATAATCAAGTTTGTTGTGCATTTTGAAGTTATTAATGTTGTAAGCTATAAGCAGTAATCTTTATTTCATTTAATGATTGGCATTCTAGATGTTTTATAAAAACTAATTTCGTACATAAGTTTTGTCTGCAAAGTTGCTTTCACTATGTCTAATAATTTAAGTAAAATTTTCAAAATTATTTAACAATGTGCAACATTTTATATATTGTTTAATTCTATACAATCTTATAATAGGCGATATAAAGTTAATATACGAATAAGAGGAATTACATTATATGAATTACATTATATAAATTATTTTTTTTTAATTGTATAATAAAAGGGAATGAAAGATTATTATGATTGACTTAATAATATCTTAGCATAATAAAAATATGGTTTTACTTGAAATATGATAGTGGCCATCAAAATTCCCAAGAAAAATATGAATTGAGATCGAGCGAATATTGATTGTTGATAAGGCCACAAACCAACAGTACGCAAAAAAATCTTGCTTAGAATAAAATATTCAGTTTCGACACAGATCATCTTGCTATGACATTCGAAATATATATGACAGAAAAAGAGTATTATTCTTTATTATTCTTACTCATTTCAATTAATGAATGATAAAGTAACCTATAACTTCCTTTTTCTAGGATGAATTGACACGTAAATTTATTTAATTTAATGTAATATGAAGCGATAATATTGGCAGGATAATATCGTGAGATTGATACACGTGATGCAATTCAACTTATTTAGTATAAGTGGTTAAGTGGTCGATATGATACAAAAAAATTTAACATATAATTTTGCTGTAGTGAAAGAAAAATTATATTATGAGAAACTTGCAAGAATCATGTAGATGCATTTTTCACACAATTAGATTCTCCCGACATATGTTCCTTTCTGAATTATTCTCTTTTTTCTCCTTTAATATCATCATGCCATTGCATATGCAGAAGCGAATAAATTAAGGTATTATTTGCTGAATAAAATTCCATACTTACTGTCTAAATCTTCATTACATGTATTTTCTTACTGATAACATTACCGACAAATCTGAGCTTAAGTATAGATATATATTATTATTCTATATTATATTACTTATAATTAGATTATATTATTTATAACTATATCTCACGTATGACATATATCGTACATACATATATCGACATATATATTTCAATTTGAAGAAAGGAATCTAGACATATCTATGCTTGCATTGTTATTTATAACTATAATATTATAATTAGGATAGTAGATAATTGTTATTTATCGACATAATTGACAGATATTTGATACAAAAATATTTCCAATTCAATAATTTATATAATAATAAAGATGGATGTTTTACTTTTTTTAGAAGAATATAATCTTTTACAATTATATCATTGACTATATTGTTTCTTAGAACGTAAATTATTAATAAGTTGTATTAATTGTTATTATCTTATTCTTAATATTTCTTTATCATATTATCGTGTCGAATATATAACAGTAAAGTAAGAGACCGAAGCTTTTACCAACTGTAACAAATAACATATTATCTCTCTTTACTTATATTTGCTTTATATATAAAATATATCATGCAAAGTATATTTTATATATAAAGGATATACTACGATTTTTTACCATAGCGAAACATTCCAAAGATGCGTCAAATAATCCACCGATAGTCAAAGTAAAATTTTTAATGCCTTTTCGTAACAGGAACAATATTAATTTTTGTATATGTACTGGAGTTTCATACCAATGGACGCTATACCTATAAAATGATAACAAATCATTATAATTTATAATATAAAGCAAGAGAAAAATTCATTGTTTAATTTCAAAAGGTTATGATTTACTATACAATTCTTTATTTATAAATAGCATGAAGAAAATTTTTGTGCATTAATTTATTTTACGGATAATGTCTTACGCTGTAATATATACGTGATTGTTATGATCTGTTATRTTTTGTCCAAYAAAGTTARYTATAAACATGTATAAAACACATATAGSCACAAWCAGAATAGGCATTATAAATTCATTGATATCCGCAGATGACATCTGAAAAATCTGGYATCTCTCTTTTATATAGAACCATCTTTTGCAAGGYAATATTRCAARGGACAAAATTTTTGATGAATTTTTKATTTTAAAAAGCAACTGCATATAAGAATGCAGRYTTCGAAACCTACCCGAAGAAGATTGARACTTAGGCATGCTACACCGAGTATTATTAAACAGAAGAACAATATCTCAAATTTGGATATSAWRAGATCGCACAATCTTCGAAAATAAAATGAAGTTATACTATATATATACYACATATATACTACATATATAATTTATATTACATATTACGTTATTACACAAATACTAACTGCATAGCCTGTCGATGAATGTTAACAGCATGAATTATTCTTTTCGATATTAATTTCTCCTTCCGCCAGTTAATATCTTGCAATATATTAATTGTCATTGCGTGTTCAATACGATAACTATAATAAAACTATAATAAAAATCTCTCAATTATGTAGCTTGATAATTAGCATACATTTTTATGTTTTCGAGATAAATAATTTTTACTAGATTTGTCTAATATTATTTTTTATGATCCTGACTTTTTGTATTTATCTTCATACCTGGCGATCATAAACATTCCGCAAATATATTGAAAATATGCAAAAAATGTTGTTAATATTGCTACCAGTACAATATTTCCTATCAACATGGCCGCGTTTAAATGAAGTAGAAGTAAATAAAAATACTTTTCCTGATCAAGAAAATATTCCATTGTGATCTGCAAGCGACGTGGACGGGATTCATTTTTAGGTAGAACAACATCCAGAATATTCGACCAAAGTTGTGCGATAATAACAGGAAATATAACCGAAAAGAAAAATGCTAAAAATTATTGAAATATAATTATTATAATAAATGATGTTTAATATAATAATTTCCAAGTAGTTTTACATTATGTCTGTTAAGTTATAGAAATAGAAATTTTCTTAACTTTTATTAGTTAAATTAATAATTTAACTAATAAAAATTTAATTAGTTAAATAAATTTTTGTTACGTTATATACTTTTTTATTTTCTTCTACGTATTTTTTCCATTTATCAAATAATATTGTAAAAAAGTGACATGTATATTAAATATAAATTAAGAAACTGTTCTATTAATATCTGAACAATAACAACTAAATACAAACTTTTTTTTATATACAAGTAAATTAAATAAATAAAATATAAGTAACTGTTGAACATTATTATCTTACTTGTTAATATGGTCGTGTAGCGTTTTGCATTATAACCATATTTTTCTATGATAGTTATCTCGTTTCTTTCCTTTAAACCATTACACACATGCTGAAGTTTCATCAATAAATTCTTCATCTGCTATTTCAACAATTTTCTGTGTTTATATATGTGAAAAGATATTAATATGTAAAGTATATCACGTGTGCGTGAAAAAAATTATTGAATATATACGCGTTATTTATTGCGATAAATATATACGCGATATTTTATTTTTATGTTTCGCGTTGCTTTACAAACCTTACAAACTATCGACTTACAGTTTCTATGTGAACACGAAATAAAGTATATTTTATCAATACGGTAATAAATATAACTATAGTTGATAAACCTTTGATCACAAAATTTGTAGTACATTTTGAAGTTATAAATGTTGTACACTGTCAAGAGAAATTACTTCTTGTCGCAAAATAAAATCTAAGTCTTAAAGTCTGATATTTGTATATATCTATATTCTACATAATATTCAATCGTTTCGCTATATAAAACCATATAGCAAAAAACTGTTGCAATTATATGCCGCTTTATGTAATTATTAGGTGATAGATATTATACTAAATATTACAATTGTATTTAAATATTATTACAATAAAATATGATTATATATATATAAGTGATTATAGACGCGATAGTGTGATGATGCATGCAGAATAATACCTTACTTGAAATATAATAGCGGCCGCCAAAATTCCTGAGAAGAGAATGAATTGAAGTTGAACTAGTTTTGTTTGTTGATAAGGCCATAAACCAAGAGCGCGCAAGAGAATTTTATTCAGACCAAAATATTGAGCCTCGAGAGAGATCATTTCGTYTAGGCGCTTCGGATGCATATAATGACAGAGGAACGAGTGCGTTTATTATTGATTGATAGGATATACAATTTCCATTTTTTAGCAAGAACATAAAATTTTTATAATTTCTCTAATTGTAAATAACGTAAGACAATGGAAAATGATATCATGAGATTGTAACATATGCAATTTAACTTATTCGTGTTTAAGCGATCGATATGATGAATGAAATGATGAAGATATTGATGGATATCTTTGTTATAAAAGAAAATATGTAATAAAAAATTCTAGATGCGCGCAGACGCGTCTTTATAATTCAGCCCTTTCGAATTTATTCTGCTTCGTATATTTCTAGGATGCATTTGATATTAAGTGTGTCACATTTCTCAACAAAATTTTAATAGCAATATGTAAGCTATATAATTATCGATACTGAAATAAATACTGAATTTGACTTATTTAAAGATAAGTGCAGAAAATTCGAATTTTATAGTTTTTGATATATAAACTTTATTCAGAAGAAATCTTATTAATATTTAAGGATGTTAAATAAATGACAAATTACTTTATTACGATTATGTTATCATGTAAATCATGCAAATGATTAACAATGATGATATATGATATATTATTATAATTGAAGTGATAATTGAAAAATATTATATTTTTTGTCGCTTAATTAAAGCAAAATATATATAATATGCAATTCTAACAGATATTTATAATGCATCAATATTGCCAAGAAAATAATTTTTGTGGAAAATTATAACTTTGTAATAGTGAAATTGCAAAATGATGTAATATATGTCAATTGATTTATTTATTCTTAGAATAATATAATTTTGGAGATTTTAAGTCATAGGTATAATCATTAATAAGGTAAATCATAAGTAAATCATAAGTATGATGTTTAATTAAAATATATATTTATTAGTTATTAAGTATTATTTGATTTCTGGAAATGTATCTGTCTTCCATCATCGTGTGGTATAAACAAACGTAAAGTAGGAGACAGAAGCTTTCACTAGCTGTAATAAAGATMTTMTTTKTTTTCTTGTTAARTACGTTAYRTCTTAAATATGTTSTAGCATATATTGYTATTTACCGTRGCAAAACATTCGAAGGATGCATCGAAGAGTCCACCGATTGACAGAGTAAAACTTTTAATGCCTCTTTGTAATATGAACAATATTAATGTTTGTACTTGTAAAGGTGCTTTGTACCACTGAATATCATACCTATGAATTTATATTTTTGAGAAAAAATAGATTTTAATTTTAATTTTCAGAATAATTTAATTTGTTCTGTGAGCAGTCTCTCTCTCTCTCTCTCTCTCTCTCTCTCTATATATATATATATATATATATATATATATATATATATTTATCTATCAATTTATCTATCTAACTATCTATCTATCTATCTATCCCTCTATCCCTCTATCTATCTATCTATCTATCTTTCTATTTATCCATCTATCTATCTATCTATCTATCTATCTATCTTACACGGTAATATATATTTGGTCATTGTGATCTGTTATGTCTTGTCCAATATAATTAGCGATGAACATATATAAGATGCATATTGTTGCAAGCAGAATAGGCAATACGAATTCCTTGGCACCTGCTGACGATGTAGTCTGAAAAATCTAATAGAGATATTTTACGTTTGTCTATATGGTCAATTTTTACATAAATCTAAAATAAATGTTTCAAATATATAATTGATAAAGATAATTGCTCATAATAGATACTTAATATGATAAATTGAGAAAAAAAATGTTTTGGGCATTGATAAGTAGAATTGTAGTGCTATTATTGATATCAATATGTATATTAATAATCAATATGTATATTAATAATAAGTAGAGCTTTACCATAAGGCTATTGGAAACAACTTTTGAAATGATTCCTTTGAAAATGAAATACTTACGTGAAGAAGGTTAAGACTTAGACAAGTCACTCCGAATACTATTAAACAGAAGAATAATGTCTCAAATCTGTTTATTAAAAGATCACATAATCTTGAAAAATAAAATAATATAAATAATAAAAATTATTATATATATTTTGTCTACATTATCTAATAGATACTAACTTCATAGTTTGTTGATGCATATCTACGGCACGAATTATATCTATCACTATTAAATTCTTATTAATATTTTTTAACATATCAATTTTTATTGCATGTTCGATGCGATAACTATAAATCATAAATTTGTTATAATCATAAATTTGTTGTGCAGAAGCTTATCATTCAATGTGCATTCTTCCTTTTTATAAAATATAAATTTTGCAGACTTTTATAGATTTTTGCTTATAATTTAAACATTATTATTTCTATATTTATATATATACCTGGCAATCATAAACATACCACACATATATTGAAAATATGCAATAAACATTGTTCCTGTCGCTACTATTGTAATCATTCCTATAAAAATGCCTGCATTTAAATGGAATAAAATAAAATAAAAATATTTTTCTTGATCTAAGAAATATTCCATTGCGATGTGCAAATGACGTGGACGGGATTCATTTTTAGGCAGAACAATGTCTAGAATACTCGGCCAAACTTGTCCAAGAATAAAAACACACATGGAAGAAACAATAAATGCTAAAAGTTGTTAAAAATAGTTGTTATCAAAATTACTAATATTTATACTATATCAAATTTATTTTATGTGCTTATTTAAGATTTGGATGTAAAGTACGGAGAATGTAATATTTCAAATAAAAGATTCTATTCAAATTATAATCAATTTTAATGAATTTATTTTATATTTTCTCTATTTATGCAATATATGTATATGGTATATGTATTTTGTACATATGGTACACATATTTTATGTAAAAATATTTTGTAATTAAGTTATTAAAGTCATTCATACATATAAAAGAACCATCATATTTCGGAAGAATATGTACAAAAAGTATAGATCTTTTATATTGGTAACTATACATATATAAATATTAAAATGTTTTACATGTAAGCATAACTGTATAACGTTTTGCATTATCGCCATACTTTTCTATGATTGCTTTTTCATTTTTTTCTTTTAATCCATTATACATATTCTGAAGTTGCGTCAACATAACTTTTATCTGTTATTTCAACATTTCATATTTATAAACACACATACACACATACATACACATGATATTTATATGATATTTATATATATGCCATATTAAGAAATATGCAACAATAAACGTGAATATATTTACGTATATGTACTAAAGAGATGACAATTACACATATACAATTTATTCATTAGCAATCTTAATTCTATATTCCAAGATATTCTGTAAGATATCAACTTACAGTTCTCATGTGAACATAAAATGAGGTATACTTTGTCAATGCGATAGTAAGAGCAAGTGCAGTAGGTAAATTCTTTATAATAAAGTTTGAAACAGATTTTGTAGTCATAAATGTTGTCAGCTGCAAATAATAATCAGTGCTAAAAAATTTATTTAAAAAAATAGTTTATATATTATTTCTTTGCACAAAATAATATTATATATAACATTAATATTTTATAATACATAGTGTATGTGGCATAACTATATAAATAAAACTGTGATGTAAAAAATTCATTGTGAAATTATAAAGAATATAGATTTGTTATAATATGGCTTAAAAGCTTTACGTTTATTATCGTGAAAATAATATCTTACTTGAAATATAATAGCGGCTGCTAAAATTCCAAATAAGACGGCAAACTGAATTCGAACGAGCTTTGTTTGTTGGTAAGGCCATAGTCCAGTAGCTTGCAATAAAATCTTATTGAGATTAAAATGTCGTGCTTCAAGACATATCATCTCACTCCGAGTTTTTGATCACATATAACGAAGAAGCAAATAACGCTTATTATCCCCACTGGTTTCATTCATCGACCTGATATACCATAATTCTTTTTTCAAGCAAAAATTAGTATGCAAATTTCTAAGGTAGTGTAATAGAATCATGAGATGTGACATGTGACATTCGAATTACGCAGTGAAAAATGTGTGTTCATGTAATTCATTACTTAAACGTTAATAACAAATAAAAATTGAACGCTTTCTCCCCATAAAATGTTTTCTCCTTGGAAAGAAGAATATACAAAAGAATTGTTTACAAAAGTCACATAAGTGCACTTTTTCATTCTTGTTATCGTTACAGTACGTTATAATATATGTATTCTTAGCATGCGTATATATCATGACACATTTGATATCAGTTTTATTACCATATTAATACAAATATATCAGATTATCGATGCTAAATAAATAAGAGTACATTAATATATACATACATATATATATATGTTTTGCTAATTACTATGAAATGTAAGTTCAGGTATTTATATATATTTATATATATTTATATATATTTACAAACATGATTTATTTTATATAATTATATTTAATATGTGATTACATTAATAGCATAATATTTTAAAGAGATGTATAATGTAGAATGTAGATATAGAAAGAGATAAATATTGCTATATATAAAAAATAGCATTCGTATGCTTTAAACGTAATTGACATATTTTAATATTTTTCTATTTTTCATTTTGGGTTATTTGCAACTTTGGTAATAATAAATATTGGTAATAATAAATTCTGTGCAGATAAAATCATGAATAATTTTATTTGCACAGAAAAATATATTTTACATAATAGACATAAGATATATCTTATTAATTTTTAAGTATTGCTATTATTTTGTTTTTATATATTCATATATAATATATTTTTCATATTATCGTGTAGAATATATAACAGTAAAATAGGAAACCGAAGTTTTAACAAGCTATAAATAATTTTCTTCTTTTATTTTCTTCTGCTTATTAAATACTATTACTAAACGTATTCTATATTATATATCACTATGTATTTTACCGTGGCAAAATATTCGAACGATGCATCAAATAATCCACCACAGGATAGAGTAAAATTTTTAATGTTCCTTTGTAAAAGGAAAAATATCAATTTTTGTACTTGTAAAGATGCTTTATACCATTGGACATTATATCTACAAAATTATGAATAATATATTATCTTGAGAAAAAAGATATATTATTAATTCCTAATATATCCTATTTAGTCTATAATATCTTCAATCAGTAATATATTGTAATCTTGAAATATAAAACATATGTTACGCATAATTTAGCAAAATTGTATAGCTTACGTGGTAACATATATATGATTATTGTGATCCGTTATATTTTGTCCTACATAGTTACCCACGAACATGTATAAAATAGATATACTTGTAAACAGAAGAGGTAAAAGAAGTTCTATAGAATTCTTGAATTCTTTGGGTGATGTAATCTGAAAAATCTGATAATCTCTATCATTATATTATTATTTTTTGTATTCACGCAAGCATGAAAAAAAACATTCTATATATTTGATAAATTTTCTTTTTATTAATAATAGAATTATAACTGACCAAGACGGTAATAAAGAAATGCTTCGCAATAATGTAAATCGAAAATATTAAAGAACTTCAACATAAAACGTTTTAAAAAGACAGATGCCATTTGATGGATATAAAGTAAAATGCATAGAAATTATGTAAGATAAGATGCAGGACTTACTTGAAAAAGATTAAGACTTAGACATAATACTCCGAGCACAATTAAAAACAAGAAAAATTTGTCAAATGGATATATTAAAAGATCACATAATCTTTAAGGATAAAGTAAAACAAATAACGAAGTAAAATAGTAAAAATTGCTATACATATTTGATTTGCGTTATCGTATTAATACTAACTGCATAGCTTGACGATGAATGCGGACAGCACGAATTATTCCTATGATTATTAAATTTTCAGTTAGTCGGACTCTTTGTAATAAATCATCCCGCATCGCGTTTTCGATACGATAACTGTAAATTATAAAATTATAATCTAAGTAGTGAAGTAGCAGTTAAGTGTATTATTTATTTCAATATACTTTTTTTCTAATATACATTATGTTCTGCAGGTTCATTTGATATGATTATGTTTAACAATTTCGTTTACGATCCGAATATTATTCCTATGTTCACATACCTGACGATCATAAACATTCCACAAACGTATTGGAAATAAGCAATAAACATTGTTCCTATTCCTATCGTGGCAATCATTGCTATAAAAATGGCTGCATTCAAATGAAATAAAATAAAATAAAAATACTTTTCTTGATCGAAGAAATATTCTGTCTTGATCGGCAAACGATGTGGTCGAGATATGTTTTTACATAAAACTATGTCAAGAATAGTTGACCAAAATTGTTCGAGAAGAAGTGCAGATATGAAGGAAACAAGAATCGCTAGAAATTATTAAAAAATAATTTTTGTCAAAATTAGTAAAAAAATAGAGTTAGAATTAATACAAAAATAACATACTATTTAATTTTAACATTTTTTAAAATGTTTAAGTATTTCATATTATTTTATATTATCTTATATCATCTTGAAATTTGAGAAAATTGAGAAAATTGAAAATCTTGAAAGTGAGAAACTTAATATTTTTAATTAATGTTATGGTTTATTTCATATTATAAATTTATAATTTATGAAAAAGAATTATTTTTATATTAGTTTTTTTCCTTATATTGGATTTTTTTATTTAGTCTGTAATGTTATTTATATATTATGACATGGTATACGTTGTTTCATTTGATAACGTACTTCATAAAAAAAAATTATTAAGTATTTTGTTAGAAAAGATTTCATCTTATATCTTTGACATTCCTAATAATAATGGTAAGTGAATTGAATAAGACATACACACACTCCCTCCCCCTCTCTTCATTCAATGTGTATTCAAAGTATCTATATACTTCTACATATATGCAAGCTCGTATATAAAATATAGAAAATATATAAAATGTATAAGTATGTATAAGTATGAAATATTATCTTACATGTAAGTATAATTGTATGACACTTCGCAGTCCAGCTGTATTTTTTCATGATTGCTATTTCCTTTTCTTCTTTTAATTCGTTAAATATATGCTGAAGCAGTCTCAACAA
Organism: Eciton burchellii; assembly: GCA_020341155.1. Lineage (NCBI taxonomy): Eukaryota > Metazoa > Arthropoda > Insecta > Hymenoptera > Formicidae > Eciton > Eciton burchellii. The sequence goes on along the minus strand of JAHMML010000059.1, from coordinate 272,463 downwards.
TTTCTTTATCTGTTATTTTAATTAATATTTTTGATTAATATTGTTTAATATTTTTTTGAAAACTTGTAAAATACTTGCATAAAATTCATATATAAATATTTATATTAATGTATTAAAAATATTTTGACATACTTATACGAAGTTTTATTGATCTTCTATTTGTTATTTATTACTGCTATTAATTCTTTATTTCAAAATGTTTAATAAAATATCAACTTACAGTTTTTATATGAATACGAAATGATACATATTTTGCCAGTCCAATAATAAAGACAATTGTAATCGATAAACTTTTAATTATAAATTCTGGAGTACATTTTGAAGTTATAAATGTTGTAAGCTGCACAAAATAACTACTAGTTTTAACATTTGTTTTAAAAATACAATTATATGTATTTTTGTATGTGTCTTTTTGTATGCTTAATTATTCTTATACAAAATATCGCAATAATAAATAGTACATAATTTTAATTACGCGATATTTTCTCTATATTATATAATATATATTTTATATCACAAATATATATATATATTACAATTATTGTTGTGATAATTACAACAATGTATCTTCATTGTTGTAATAATGTATAGTATAGTAAAATGATAGGAAAAATATATTAGTAAAACAAAAAATTTGATATGACTAACAATACACAATAACAATGCATATAATATTAGAAATTATAATACTTGAAATATAATAGCGGCGGCTAAAATTCCCGCTAAGAAAATGAACTGGAATTTAACAAGTTTCGTTTGTTGATAAGGCCACAATCCAATAATTTGTAAAAGAATTTTATTCAGACTAAAATACTGAGTAACGAGATAGATCATTCCGTTTCGACTTTCTAAGCACATGTAACGGCGAAGTAAAGGCGAGTAGTTACTATCTCTATCGATTTATTGATTTATTCTATATACTAGAATTTTTTATAGTTAAAATTGATGCCCACATTTCTCTAATTTAATATAACGATAAAATAAGATAGTACAACGACCAGAACACACGCGCAGTTTGAATTATGCAATGAAATGTATAGGTGTAAATAATTTTTAATTTTTGAATTGAGGAAAAATAAGATTTGACACATATCTTTTTCTCATAAAGGGAGAAATAAAATGAGACTGTTATTTATAAAAACCACTTACTTTGCATTTCGCATTTCGTTATTACAATTTTATTTTAACGCATGTTTATTTATCATATATCTGCTACAGGCTCATAGTCATCCCTTATGAAAGTATAAGATTATCTAATATTGTACAATCTAACAATGTTATCTGACAATTACATTTTTCCTTGTTATATTTTATTATATTATAAACATCGCCGCTTCATTGTTTTGATATATATCTGTCACTCATTTGAGGGATATAAATTTAGACAGTCATATATATATTAATTGTAATAATAATTCATGTTTTAGTGTAATTATATTTAATATATCAGTATATGAGTATTGCAGTAATTTATAAATTAGTACAATGAAATCTATATTATCCTTTAAGATACTATATAGTTTAGCATATATGTAATATAAAAATTTTAATATTTGCTTCTGTTTTTATCAACTATTGTTATAACTACGTTATAATTGTTATATTTCTGTGTCAATGAAAGCATCATCCAATTTGTGCATGCGAATTAATATAATGTTTTATGTCATTATGTGTAAAACGAGCTTGAAAGCAATAAAATTATTATTTTTTTAGTTAAAAAAGTATAATATATACCACATTTTAGATATAAAACATATTTTTATTAATTACTAGATATATTATATGTATACTATTATTTTGTCTTTAAAAATATTTCCATCATCGCGTAGAATATATAACAGTAAAATAAGATACTGAAGCTTTCACTAGCTGTAACACATAATGTTTTTTTTTGTTATATTTTTATAACAAAAAGAACTTTACTTTTTATATTTTTCTTCTTAAATATATTTCAGTTCACGTATACCATTGTTCACATACCGTGGCAAAACATTCAATGGATGCATCAAACAATCCACCGATTGATAAAGTAAAACTTTTGACGCCCTTTTGTAACAAAAACAATATCAATTTTTGTATGTGTACGGGAACTTTATACCATTGAGTATTATACCTATAAAATTACGTGGGCAATGCATCGTTGATTTGAAAAAAAGGATAGAGATTTATAATTCATTTTTAGCATGTTTTGATTTCCCTAAATAATGTTTACCTTCGCTTTTAGTTTATGATATATTTATTACATTGTATGATATATTGGATATAATAAATATACATTTCACGAATATATAAAATAGTAAAATTTAATGTAAAAACTGTCTTACGCGACAATATATATGTAATCATTCTGATCTGTTATTTCCTGTCCAACATAGTTGGCTAGAAACATGTACAAGATACTAAAAATCGTATATATAACAGGAGACATAAAATCCTGTGTATTATATTTAGTCGATGCAATTTGGAAAATCTAAAATATACTAATTTCAAGTTACACTCCATTTCAAATTCTCATTGACGTAAACAATTTAATGCTTCAATAAATAAAATTGTAACTAATTTGTATTCTTATTGTGAAATGTTACGCAATATTAATTTTTGAGAAACGATTAGCTATTGAACAATTTTAGTATGAAACGTAATATATTGAAATACTAAATATTTTTTCGGAAATATGTTTAAGAAAAAAGATATTTATTTAAGACTTACTTGAAGAAGATTAAAACTTAGGCAAGCCACTCCCAGCACTATTAAACACAAGAAGAGCATCTCAAACTTGTGTATTAGAAGATCACATAGTCTTTAAAGACAAAATAGTATTGTGTTATATTTATATTTCATATATTTCATGTTGCATATGCATTATTATAGATGAATACCAACTGCATGGCTTGTCGATGGATATCGATGGCACAAATTAATCGTTTAAATATTGAATGTTCATTCTTCAAATTAATATCTTGTAATATGTAAATTTCTATTGCATGTTCTATACGATAACTTACAATACAATAAATAATGAATAAATAATATATTTATTATGATTATTAGAGCAAATGTGATATATCATCAAATATTGGTATGAAAAGTGTTTTTTAATTTGTCTAAAACGATCTTTTGAATATCAAAATAGAATATTAAATATTAAACATAGTTTCTCATAGTTTCTAACGTTTTAATATTTTTATTTCCATACCTGGCAATTGTAAACATTCCACAGATATATTGAAAATATGCGATAAACATAGCTCCTATTGCTACTAGTGCTATCTTGCCTATCAAAATAGCTGCAGTTAAATGAATCATAATTAAACGAAAAAATTTGTCTTGATCGAGAAAGTATTCCATTTCAATTTGTAGTCGATGAGGACGAGATTTGTTTTTAGGTAGAACAAAATCGAGAATACTAGATGAAAATTGAACAATAATGATCGAAAATATGGCCAAAACCAAAATTACTAAAAAATATTCAAACATAATTATTGCTAATTAATGATGCAAAATATTTTGAAGTCATCTTATTTATCATAAATTACAGAAATACGTTTTCCAATTTTTATAGCTTTATAATCAATTTTTGCAAATAATATGTGGCAATAAATATGCAGTAAATGACAAATACAAATACTAAAATTTATTAGAGACGTATATAACTATTTAAACTGATTTATGTTATTTTATGTTTGGGAAATACTTTGTATTAATTTATACAGATTAATTTAATATTTTAATTTATTTAATATTTTAATTTATTTAATATTTTTTAACATAATGAGCAATTTAAGCTAGACTTAAAAGTTAGATTATATATCACAAAATAGCAATGAATATAAATGCTGCCTTACTTGTAAGCGCAGCTGTATAACGTCTTGCATTGCAACCATATTTTTCTATAATTTCTATTTCTTTCTTTTCTTTTAATCCGTTACATATATGCTGAAGATGCGTCAATAGATCTTTCATCTATTATATATCAATAAGTTCCTGTTTGTATATTATATATTCAACAAGATAGCAATTACGCATAATTTGCATATACGCGCGTTAAAAAATTTGTGAACATGTTATTTTTTTAATAGAATTTGTTTTGTATTTTACATTATATAGCATGTGCATCATAAATTAGCAACTTACAGTTTCCATATGCATACGAAATAAAACGTATTTCATTAAAAAAATTGTAAAGGCGACTGCGGTTCCTAAGACTTTGACGATGAAGTTCATGGTACATTTTGACGTAAAGAATGTTGTTAACTGGAAATAGTAATTATGTCAGAATGCGTAATTTGCTTTAAACATCATTCCTGTGTTGTTTCAACGTATATAATAGATATTTAACAAAAAACATATATTTCTAATATCTTAATATAATCCTACAATTTTATGATGTAATTGATATCAGGTAATTATATTGCAATATAAATTATTACTTTCTAAACAGTGTAAGATAGAAAATTAATACAAATAATGCGCGTAATAACTTTTAGTAACACGACGAAAATCATGCCTTACTTGAAATATAACAGCAGTCGCCAAAATCCATGAATAGAATAAGGATTGAAATTGAACAGCTTTCGATTGTTGATAGGGCCATAAACCAATGAAAAGCAAAAGACTCTTACAGAGACTGAAGTATTGTGCTTCAACATAGATCATCTTGTTGCAACGTTCTGGACGTATATGAGAGAAGACACTTATTATCCCTGCTTGTTATATTGATTGATCAAGTGTTTGATAACTTTCTCTTCCTAGCATAAATTATCATGCAAATTTCATTAATTTCACGTAATTCGAGATAGCACAAGATAGCACCGTGATATCGCGATGCGTTTAAACGCATAATGTATAGTAAAACATATATTTAAACGATCGATTTGAGGACAAATTCAACAGATGTTGTTCGTCATAAAAGAAGATATGACGAAAATATTATTTGCATAAATAATGCTCGCGATGAATATTTACGCAATTTCTTTTGCTTAACGTATGTACTCACGTTAGAAATAATCTTCACTTTTAATATAAAATTTAATTGTCGAATACCTTCACAAAGTTATACAGTAAAAAGCTTAGCGTTATCTTAATATCTTATTGTTCAAGTAAGTTAAGACGTTTTCTAGTACGCGAATTTTTTATAAAATGTGTTTTTTTTGTTGTCCATATTGTACGATTCTCTCATAAGAGCAATTCAATGGCATTTTTCTTAACCCGATACAATGATGCTGCGAGATCAGAGCATCTGCATTTCAATGTTTCTCCGAATAACTTTCTTTGAATTATTTATCGGACAAATGAAGTAATAGATCTGATAAAACAATATACTATTATATTGCGAACATATCTTCTTTTATCAGCATACGTCTTAATTCTTCAATCGTGTAGTTGTGAAATACATTTTCATTTTCGATTTCTATGTTTTAAATATAGCCTTAACAACATCTCTTTCTCTCTCTCTCTCTCTCTGTCTCTGGCTGTGTCTATGTCTCTGTCTCTGTCTCTGTCTCTGTCTCTGTCTCTGTCTCTGTCTCTATCTCTATCTCTGTCTTACGGTAATATATATTTGGTCATTATGATCTGTTATGTTTTATCCAACATAATTAACGATGGACATATATAAGATGCATATTGTTGCAACCAGAATAGGCAATACGAATTCCTTAGCATTCCTCTGTTAACTATGTAGTCTGAAAAATCTAATATATTATAAATAAATATTTTATCTACAGTTTGTCTACACAGTCAATTTTTACATAAATATAAGAGAAATATATAATCGATCAAGATAATTTCTTTTTAATAGATACTTATTATAACAAATTGAAAGATGGAAAAAAATGTTTTGGGCATTGATAAGTAGAATTGTAGTAATATTAGTGATATATGTATATCAATAATAAGTAGAGCTTTAGCATAAGACTATTGGAAACAGCTTTTGGAATGATATCTTTAAAAATTAAATATTTATGCGAAGAAGATTAAGACTTAGATCACTCCGAATACTATTAAACAAAAGACTAATGTCTTAAGTCTGTTTAAAAGATCACACGATCTTGAAAAATAAAATAATATAAATGATAAAAATTACTATATATACTTCATCTACGTTATCGAATAGATACTAACTTCATAGCTTGCTGATACATATCTATGGCACGAGTTATATCCATCAGTATTAAATTCTTATTAATATTTTTTAACATATCAATTTTTATTGCATGTTCAATGTGATAACTATAAATAATAAATTTGTTATAATTGTGTAGGAGCTTATCATTCGATATGCATGCTTCCTTCTTATAAAATATAAATTTCGCAGATTACACTTTTGCAGATTTTTGCTTATAATTTAAATATGATTATTTCTATACATACCTGGCAATCATAAACATACCACACATATATTGAAAATATGCAAATATGCATGAAAATATGAAATAAACATTGCTTCTGTCACTACTGTTGTAATCATCCTTATACAAATATAAATATAAAATACCTGCATTTAAATGAAATAAAATAAAGTAAAAATATTTTTCTTGATCTAAAAAGTATACCATTGCGATGTGCAAGTGACGTGGATTCATTTTTAGGCAGAAGAATGTCTAGAATACTCGGCCAAATTTGTCCAAGAATAAAAACAGATATGAAAGAAACAGTAAATGCTAAAAATTGTTAAAAATAGTTGTTATCAAAATTACTAATACTTATTATACTATATCAATATTGTTTTACAGTTTGTATGTAAAGTACGGAAAATATAATAATTCAAATAAAATTATAATCAATTTTAATTCGTTTCATATTTTCTCTACTTCTGCAACTTTTATATGCGTTTATGGTATAACATTTTGTATATGGTATATACATTTTATTTAAAAATATTTCGTAATTAAACTATTAAAGTGATTCGTACATATAAAGAATAATACTATAAGTTGATATCATACAGAATATCTTGATACAGAATTAAGATTGCTAATGAATAAATTTTTTATGTGTAATTGTTATCTCTTTAATACATATACGTAAATATATTTCTTAATATGGCATACATATAAGTATCATATAAATATTGCTATTCTTGTTTTTCGTTATATTTTTCATATTATCGTGTGGAATATATAACAGTAAAATAAGAAACCGAAGCTTTTACCAACTGTAACAAATAATATATTATCTCTCTTTACTTATATTATATTTGCTTTATATATAAAATATATCACGTAAAATATATTTTATATATAAAGGATATACTACGATTATTTACGGTAACGAAACATTCGACAGATGCGTCAAATAGTCCACCGATAGTCAAAGTAAAATTTTTAATGCCTTTTCGTAACAGGAACAGTATTAATTTTTGTATATGTACTGGAGTTTCATACCAATGAACGCTATACCTATAGAATGATAACAAATTATTATAATTTATATTATAAAACAAGAGAAAAATTCATTGTTTATTTTCAAAATGTTATGATTTACTATACAATTCTTTTAAATAGCATGAAGAAAATTTTTGTGCATTAATTTATTTTACGGATAATGTCTTACGCTGTAATATATACGTGATTGTTATGATCTGTTATATTTTGTCCAACAAAGTTAACTATAAACATGTATAAAACACATATAGGCACAATCAGAATAGGCATTATAAATTCATTGATATCCGCAGATGACATCTGAAAAATCTGGCATCTCTCTTTTATATAGAACCATCTTTTGCAAGGCAATATTACAAGGGACAAAATTTTTGATGAATTTTTTATTTTAAAAAGCAACTGCATATAAGAATGCAGGCTTCGAAACCTACCCGAAGAAGATTGAAACTTAGGCATGCTACACCGAGTATTATTAAGCAAAAAAACAAGGTCTCAAATCTGGATATTAAAAGATCGCACAATCTTCGAAAATAAAATGAAGTTATACTATATATATACTACATATATACTACATATAAATTTATATTACATATTACGTTATTACACAAATACTAACTGCATAGCCTGTCGATGAATGTTAACAGCATGAATTATCCTTTTCAATATTAATTTCTCGTTCCTCCAGTTAATATCTTGCAAGATATTAATTGTCATTGCGTTTTCAATACGGTAACTATAAATAATAAAAATCTCTCAACTATGTAGCAGCATAATAATTTTTATGTTTTCAAGATAAATAATTTTTACTAGATTTGTCTAATATTATTTTTTACGATCCTGACTTTTTGTATTTATCTTCATACCTGGCGATCATAAACATTCCGCAAATATATTGAAAATATGCAATAAATGTTGTTACTATTCCTACTAATACAATCGTTCCTATCAACATGGCCGCGTTTAAATGAAGTAGAAATAGATAAAAATATTTTTCCTGATCGAGAAAGTATTCCATTGTGATCTGCAAGCGACGTGGACGRGATTCATTTTTAGGTAGAACAACATCCAGAATATTCGACCAAAGTTGTGCGATAATAATAGGAAATATGGCCGAAAGGAAAAATGCTAAAAATTATATAATTACTATAATAAATGATATTTAATATAATAATTTCCAAGTAGTAGTTTTATATTATGTTTGTTAAATTATAGAAATTTTCTTAACTTTTATTAGTTATAATAAATTTTTGCTACGTTATATACTTTTTTATTTTCTTCTATTTTTATTTTCTTATTTTTATTTTCTTTTTATTTTCTTCTGTATATCTCCCATTTATTAAATAATGTTGTAAAAAAGTGTAAGTGTAGTAAAATATGTACATTAAATATACATTAAAAAACTGTTCTATTAATATGTAAACAATAACAACAAAACACAAACCTTTTTTTATACAAATAAATTAAATAAATAAGTAATTGTCAAAAATTATTATCTTACTTGTTAATATAATCGTATAGCGTTTTGCATTATAACCATATTTTTCTATAATAGTTATCTCATTTCTTTCCTTTAAACCATTACATACATGCTGAAGTTTCATCAATAAATTCTTCATCTGCTATTTCAACAATTTTCTGTGTTTATATATGAAAAGATATTAATGTGTAAAGTATATCACATGTGCGTGAAAAAAATTATTGAATATATACGCGTTATTTATTCGAGATATTTTATTTTTAGGTTTCGCGTTACTTTACAAATCTTACCAACTATCGACTTACAGTTTCTATATGAACACGAAATAGAATATATTTGGTCAATAAGATAGTAAAGGCAAGTATAGTTGATAAACCTTTGATCACAAAGTTTGAAGTACATTTTGAAGTTATAAATGTTGTAAACTGTAAACAAAATTGCTTGTCGCAAAATAAAATCTGAATCTTAAAGTCTGATATTTGTGTATATCTATATTCTACACAGTATTAAATCGTTGCGCTATATAAAACTATAAAGCAAAGAACTGTTGCAATTATATACCACTTTATATAATTATTAAGTGATAGATATTATGTCAAATATTATAATTGCATTTAAATTTTATTACAATAAGAAATGATTACAGACATATAAATGATTATAGATGCGATAGTGTGATAATACATGCAAAATAATACCTTACTTGAAATATAATAGCGGCCGCCAAAATTCCTGAGAAGAGAATGAATTGAAGTTGAACTAGTTTCGATTGTTGGTAGGGCCACAAACCAAGAACGCGCAAAAGAGTTTTATTGAGACTAAAATATTGAGCCTCGAGAGAAATCATTTCGTTTAGGTGCTTCAGATGCATATAATGGCAGCGGAACGAGTGCGTTTATTATTGTTACTTATATTATTTATTGATAGGATATTATACAATTTCCATTTTTTAGCAAAACATAAAATTTTTATAATTTCTCGAATTGTAAGGACGTAAGACAATGCAAGATGATATCATGAGACCGTAACATATGCAATTTAAATTATTCGTGTTTAAGCGATCGATATGATGATGAATGAAATGATGAAGATATTGATGGATATCTTTGTTATCAAAGAAAATATGTAATAAAAGGTTCTAGACGCGTCTTTATAATTCAGCCCTTTCGAATTTATTCTGCTTCGTATGTTTCTAGCATGCATTTGATATTAAGTGTGAAACATTCCTCAGCAAAATTTTAATAACAATGTGTAAGCTATATAATTATTGATACTGAAATAAATACTGAATTAGACTTATTTAAAGATAAGTGCAGAAAATTCGAATAGTTTTATAGTTTTCTATTTGTTTTTAATATATAAACTCTATTCAGAAGAAATCTTATTAATATTTGAGAATGCTAAGTAACTGACAAATTACTTTATTACGATTATGTTATCATGTAAATCATGCAAATGATTAACAATGATGATATATTATTATAATTGAAGTGATAATTGAAAAATATTATATTTTTTAAACTTGTCACTTAAATTAAAGCACATATATTTATAATATGCAATTCTAACACATGTTTATAATCATATAAATATTGTTAAGGAAACAATTTTTATAAAAAATTATGACTTTGTAATAGTGAAATTGCAAAATGATATAATATATGTCAATTGATTTATTTTTCTTAGAATAATATAATTTTGGAGATTTTAAATCATAGGTATAATCATAAATAAAGTATATCATAAGTAAATCATTAGTGTAATTAAAATATTGTTAAAGTATTGTTTTATTTCTAGAAATGCATCTTCTATTATCGTGTGGTATAAACAAAGGTAAAGTAGGAGACAGAAGCTTTCACCAGCTGTAATAAAGATATTATTTGTCTTCTTGTTAAATACGTTACATCTTAAATATGTTCTAGCATATATTGTTATTTACCGTAGCAAAACATTCGAAGGATGCATCGAAGAGTCCACCGATTGACAGAGTAAAACTTTTAATGCCTCTTTGTAATATGAACAATATTAATGTTTGTACTTGTAAAGGTGCTTCGTACCATTGGATATTATACCTACAAATTTATATTTCTGAGAAAAAATAGATTTTAAGTTTAATTTTCAGAATAATTTATTTTGTCTTGTGAGCAGTCTCTCTCTCTCTCTCCCCCCCCTCTCTTTTTTCTCTCTCTGTCTTTGTCTCTGTCTTACGCGGTAATATAAATTTGGTTATTATGATCTGTTATGTCTTGTCCAACATAATTAGCGATGAACATATATAAGATACATATCGTTGCAAGCAGAATAGGCAATAAAAATTCCTTGACACCTGCTGACGATGTAGTCTGAAAAATCTAATACAGATATTTTACGTTTGTCTACACGGTCAATTTTTATATAAATCTAAAAGAAATGTTTTAAATACATAATCGATAAAGATATAAAAGATAACTGCATAATAGATACTTATTATGACAAATTGAAAGATGGCAAAAAATGTTTTGGGCACTGATAAGTAGAATTGTAGTAGTATTGTAGTAGTATTATTGATATATGTATATCAATAATAAGTAGAGCTGTAGCATAAGGCTATTGGAAATAGCTTTCGGAATGATACCTTTAAAAATTAAATACTTACGCGAAGAAGATTAAGACTTAGACAAATCACTCCGAATACTATTAAACAGAAGACTAATGTCTCAAATCTGTTTATTAAAAGATCACACAATCTTGAAAAATAAAATAATATAAATAATAAAAATTATATATTCTTATATACTTCATCTACATTGTCGAATACTAACTTCATAGCTTGCCGATGCATATCTACGGCATGAGTTATATCTATCAGTATTAAATTCTTATTGATATTTTTTAACATATCAATTTTCATTGCGTGTTCGATGCGATAACTATAAATAATAAATTTATTATAATTGTGTAGGAGCTTATCATTCGATATGCATTCTTTCTTTTTATAAAATATAAATAACTTTTGCAGATTTTTGCTTATCATTTAAATATGATTATTTCTATATTTATATATATACCTGGCAATCATAAACATACCACATATATATTGAAAATATGCAATAAACATTGTTCCTGTCGCTACTATCGTAATCATCCCTATAAAAATACCTGCATTTAAATGAAATAAAATAAAGTAAAAATATTTTTCTTGATCTAAAAAGTATTCCATTGCGATGTGCAAATGACGTGGACGGGATTCATTTTTAGGCAGAACAATGTCTAGAATACTCGGCCAAATTTGTCCAAGAATAAAAACAGACATGGAAGAAACAATAAATGCTAAAAGTTGTTAAAAATAGTTATCTTTATAAAATTATTAATTATTAATACTTATTGTACTATATCAAAATTGTTTTACATTTTGCATGTAAAGTACGGAGAATGTAATATTTTACATAAAATTATAATCAATTTTAATTACTTTTATATTTTCACTATTTGTGCAACTTTTATATATGTTTATGTATAACATTTTGTATATGGTACACATATTTTATTTAAAAATACTTTGTAATTAAACTATTAAAGTGATTCGTACATATAAGGAACCATCATATTTCGAAAGAATATGTGCAAAAAGAATAGATTTTTTATTTTGAAAAGTTTACGTATATAAATATTAAAATATTTTACATGTAAGCATAGCCGTATAACGGTTTGCATTATTGCCATACTTTTCTATGATTGCTTTTTCATTTTTTTCTTTTAATCCATTATACATGTTCTGAAGTTCCGTCAACATAACTTTTATCTGTTATTTCAACATTTTATGTTTATATATATATATAATTATATGACATTCATATGATATGTATACCATATTAAGAAATATATTTACGTATATGTATTAAAGAGATAACAATTACGTGTATAAAATTTATTTATGAGCAATCTTAATTCTGTATTCCAAGGTATTTTATAAGATATCAACTTACACTTCTCATGTGAACGTGAAATGAGGTATACTTTGTCAATGCGATAGTAAGAGCAAGTGCAGTCGGTAAATTCTTTATAATAAAGTTTGAAACAGATTGTGTAGTCATAAATGTTGTCAACTGCAAATAATAATCAGTGCAAAAAAATTTTATTTAACGAAATAGTTTTATATATTATTTCACAATAGTTTTATATATTATTGCACAAAATAATATTATATAACATTAATATTTTATAATACATCGTATATGTGATATAACTAATTAATAAATAAAATTGTGTTGTAAAAAATCCATTGTGAAATTATAAAGAATATAATAGAAAGATTTATAATATGGCTTAAAAGCTTTACATTTATTATGAAAATAATGTCTTACTTGAAATATAATAGTGGCTGCCAAAATCCCAAATAAGACAGCGAATTGAATTCGAACAAGTTTTGTTTGTTGGTAAGGCCACAATCCAGTAACTTGCAATAAAATCTTATTGAGATTAAAATATCGTACTTCAAGATAGATCATCTCGCTCCGAGTTTTTGATCACGTATAACGAAGAAGCAAACAGCGCTTATTATCCCCACTCGTTTCATTCATCGACCTGATATACCATAATTCTTTTTTGAAGCAAAAATTAGTATGCAAATTTCTAAGGTAGTGTAATAGAATCATGAGATGAGACATATGACATTCAAATTACGCAGTGAAAAATGTTTATATAATTCGTTACTTAAACATTAATAACAAATAAAAATTGAACGCTTTCTCCCCATAAAATGTTTTCTCCTCGGAAAGAAGAATAACAAAAGGATTGTTTGCATTGTTTACTATATAAGTGCACTTTTTCGTTCTTGTTATGGTGACAGTACGTTATAATATATGTATTCTTATCATGTGTATATACATACATTTGATATCAGTTTTATTCTTAATATAAACATATCAGATTATCGATGCTAAATAAATAAGAGTACATTAATATATA
>JAHMML010000059.1:0-251329 GCA_020341155.1 Eciton burchellii | reverse complement strand
ATATACAATTTCCATTTTTTAGCAAGAACATAAAATTTTTATAATTTCTCTAATTGTAAATAACGTAAGACAATGGAAAATGATATCATGAGATTATAACATATGCAATTTAACTTATTCGTGTTTTAGCAATCGATATGATGAATGAAATGATGAAGATATTGATGGATATCTTTGTTATCAAAGAAAATATGAAATAAAAGATTCTAGATGCGCGCAGACGCGTCTTTATAATTCAGCCCTTTCGAATTTATTCTGCTCCGTATGTTTCTAGTATGCATTTGATATTAAGTGTACAATATTTCTCAAGAAAATTTTAATAGCATTATGTAAGCTATATAATTATTGATACTGAAATAAATACTGAATTTGACTTATTTAAAGATAAGTGCAGAAAATTCGAATAGTTTTATAGTTTTTGATATATAAACTTTATTCAGAAGAAATCTTATTAATATTTGAGGATGATAAATAAATGACAAATTACTTTATTACGATTATGTTATCATGTAAATCATGCAAATGATTAACAATGATGATATATGATATATTATTACAATTGAAGTTATAATTGAAAAATATTATATTTTTTAAACTTGTCGCTTAAATTAAAGCAAAATGTATATAATATGCAATTATAACAGATGTTTATAATGCATCAGTACAATATTACCAAAAAAACAATTTTTATTGAAAATTATGACTTTGTAATAGTGAAACTGCAGAATGATATAATATGTGTCAATTGATTTATTTTTCTTAGAGTAATATAATTTTGGAAATTTTAAATCATAGGTATAATCATAAATTAAATAAATCATAAGTAAATCATAAGTATAATTAAAATATATATTAAATATTAGTATATTAAATATAGTTAAATATAGTTATTAAATATTAGTATTGTTTTATTTCTGGGAATGCATCTTTCTCCCATCATCGTGTGGTATAAACAAACATAAAGTAGGAGACAGAAGCTTTCACTAGCTGTAATAAAGATATTCTATTTCTTCTTGTTAAATACGATATGTTTTAAATATGTTCTAGCTGTAGTTGTATTGCTATTTACTGTGGCAAAACATTCGAAAGATGCATCGAAGAGTCCACCGATTGACAAAGTAAAACTCTTAATGCCTCTTTGTAATATGAACAAAATTAATGTTTGTACTTGTAAAGGTGCTTTGTACCATTGGATATTATACCTATAAATTTATATTTCTGAGAAAAAATAGATTTTAAGTTTAATTTTCGGAATAATTTATTTTGTTCTGGAGCAATCTCTCTCTCTCYCTCTCTCTCTCTCTCTCTCTCTCTCTCTCTCTCTCTCTCTCTCTCTCTCTCTCTCTCTCTCTCTTTCTCTCTCTCTCTTTTCCTCTCTCTCCTCTCTGTCTCTATGTCTCTCTTACGCGGTAATATATATTTGGACATTATGATCTGTTGTGTCTTGTCCAACATAATTAGCGATGAACATATATAAGATGCATATTGTTGCACCCAGAATAGGCAATACGAATTCCTTAGCATCTGCTGACCATGTAGTCTGAAAAATCTAAGATAAATATTTTATCTACGGTTTATCTATTCAGTCAATTTGTACATAAATCTAAAAGAAATGTTTCAAATACATAATCGATAAAGATATAACAAATAATTGCTCTTACATAATAGATACTTATTATGACAAATTGAAAGATGGCAAAAAATGTTTGGAGCATTGATAAGTAGAATTATAGTAATATTGATATATGTATATCAATTGTTATTGATATATGTATATCAATAATAAGTAAAGCTTTAGCATAGTCCATTACTTATTGGAAATAGCTTTTGGAATGATACCTTTAAAAATTAAATACTTACGCGAAGAAGATTAAGACTTAGACAAATTACTCCGAATACTATTAAACAGAAGAATAATATCTCAAATCTGTTTATTAAAAAATCACACAATCTTGTAAAATAAAATAATATAAATTATATAAATTATATATTCTTATATACTTCATCTACATTGTTGAATAGATACTAACTTCATAGCTTGCCGATGCATATCTACGGCACGAGTTATATCCATCAGTATTAAATTCTTATTAATATTTTTTAACATATCAATTTTCATTGCATTTTCGAGGCGATAACTATAAATAATAAATTTGTTATAATTGTTATAGGTGCTTATCATTCGATATGCATTCTTCCTTTTTATTAAATATAAATTTTGCAGACTTTTGCAGATTTGATTATAATTTAAATATGATTATTTCTATATTTATATATATACCTGGCAATCATAAACATACCACATACATATTGTAAATATGCAATACCCATTGCTCCTGTCGCTACTGTTGTAATCATCCCTATAAAAATACCTGCATTTAAATGAAATAAAATAAAGTAAAAATATTTTTCTTGATCTAAAAAGTATTCCATTGCGATGTGCAAATGACATGGACGGGATTCATTTTTAGGCAAAACAATGTCTAGAATACTCGGCCAAATTTGTCCAAGAATAAAAACAGACATGGAAGAAACAGTAAATGCTAAAAGTTGTTAAAAATTGTTGTTATCAAACTTACTTAGACTTATTATAATATATTAAAATTGTTTAACATTTTATATGTAAAGTACGGAGAATGTAATATCTCAAATAAAATTATAATCGATTTTAATTACTTTCATATTTTCTCTACTTGTGCAACTTTTATATATGTTTATGATATAGCATTTTGTATATGGTACACATATGTTATTTAAAAATACTTTGTAATTAAACTATTAAAGTGATTCGTACATATAAGGAACCATCATATTTCGAAAGAATATGTGCAGAAAGAATAGATTTTTTATTTTGAAAAGTTTACGTATATAAATATTAAAATATTTTACATGTAAGCATAGCCGTATAACGGTTTGCATTATCGCCATACTTTTCTATGATTGCTTTTTCATTTTTTTCTTTTAATCCATTATACATGTTCTGAAGTTCCGTCAACATAACTTTTATCTGTTATTTCAACATTTTATGTTTATATATATATATATGATATTTATATGATATTTATATATATGCCATATTAAAAAATGTATTTACATATATGTATTAAAGAGATGACAATTACACGTATAAAATTCATTTATTAGCAATCTTAATTCTGTATTCCAAGATATTTTGTATGATATCAACTTACACTTCTCACGTGAACATGAAATGAGGTATACTTTATCAATGCGATAGTAAGAGCAAGTGCAGTAGGTAAATTCTTTATAATAAAGTTTGAAACAGATTTTGTAGTTATAAATGTTGTCAGCTGCAAATAATAATCAGTACTAAGAAAACTTATTTATAGAAATAGTTTTATATATTATTTCTTTGCACAAAATAATATTATATATAACATTAATATTTTATAATACATAGTGTATATGGTATAACTATATAAATAAAACTGTGATGTCCATGTGAAAAAATCCATTGTGAAATTGTAAATAGATTTGGTATAATATATGTTAAAAGCTTTACGTTTATTATCGTGAAAATAATGTCTTACTTGAAATATAATAGCGGTTGCTAAAATCCCAAATAAGACGGCGAATTGAATTCGAACGAGTTTTGTTTGTTGGTAAGGCCACAATCCAGTAGCTTGCAATAAAATCTTATTAAGATTAAAATGTCGTGCTTCAAGACAGATCATCTCGTTCCGAGTTTTTGATCACAAATAACAAAAAACATAGGGCTTATTATCCCCACTCGTTTCATTCATCGACCTGATATACCATAATTCTTTTTTGAAGTAGAAATTAGTATGCAAATTTCTTTAAAGTAGTGTAAAATAGAATCATGGGATTAGACATATGACATTCGAATTACAGAGTGAAAAATGTATGTTTAAGTAATTCGTTACTTAAATGTTACTAACAAATAAGAATTGAATGCTTTCTCCCCATAAAACGTTTTCTCCTCCTAAAAGAAGAATATACAAAAGAATTGTTTGTAAAAGCCACATAAGTGCACTTTTTCATTCTTGTTATATATATATATATTTTACTAATTACTGTGAAACGTAAGTTAAGATATTTATATATATTTAACAAAAATTATTTATTTTATATAATTATATTTAATTTGTGCTTACATTGATATTACAATATTTTAAAGAGATGTAAAATGATGAAATATTGCTGTATATAATTAATATAACATTCGTATGCTCTAATCGTGATTGACACATATTTTAATATTTCTCTATTTTTCATTTTAGGTAATTTACAATGTTGGTAATAATAAAATCAATAATTTTATTTGGAGAGAAAAATATATTTTATGTAATAGACATGAGATATATCTTATTAATTTATCTCTTTTAATTTTTTATCTTACTGATATTATTCTTGTTTTTCAATATATTTTTCATATTATTGTGTAGAATATATAACAGTAAAATAAGAAACCGTAGTTTTAACCAGCTATAAATAATGTATTTTCTTCTTAATTTCTTATTAGATACTATTTTAAATTTATTCTATATTATGTATCACTATGTATTTTACCATAGCAAAACATTCGAAAGATGCATCGAACAATCCACCAATGGATAGAGTAAAATTCTTAACATTCCTTTGTAAAAGGAACAATATCAATTTTTGTGCTTGTAAAGATGCTTTATACCACTGGACATTATATCTACGAAATTATGAATAATATATTATCTTGAGAAAAAAATTGATATATTATGAATTTCTTCATTAGTATATCCTGATTTAGTCTATAATATCTTTAATCAATAATATTTTTCAATCTTGAAATATAAAAGATATGTTACGCATAATCACATTTAGCAAAATTTTATAGCTTACACGGTAACATATATATGATTATTGTGATCCGTTATATTTTGTCCTACATAGTTAGCTATGAACATGTATAAAATAGGTATAATTGTAAATACAAAAGGTTCCATAGAATTTTTCAACTTTTTGGGTGATGTAATCTGAAAAATCTGATAAACTATGTCATCATATTATTATTTTTTATATATTCTCAAACATGAAAAAAAAAAGGTTCTATATATATTTGATAAATTTTCTTTTTATTTATAATAGAATTGTAACTGATTAAGATGGTGATAAAGAAATGTTTCGCAATAGTGAAAATTGAAAATATTTAAAAACTTCAACATAAAATGTTTTAAAAAAACAGACGCCTTTTGCCGGATATAAAATAAAATGTATAGAAATTATATAAGATAAAATGTGGGACTTACTTGAAAAAGATTAAGAATTAAACATAATACTCCGACCACAATTAAAAAGAAGAAGAATTTGTCAAATCGACATATTAAAAGATCACATAATCTTTAAGAATAAAAAATATAGGATAAGCAAAAGAAATGACGATCTAAAATAATAATAAAAATTGCTGTACATATTTTTTTTGCGTTATCGTATTAATACAAACTGCATAGCTTGACGATGAATGCGGACAGCACGAATTATTCCTATGATTACTAAATTTTCAGTTAGTCGAACTCTTTGTAATACATCATCTCGCATCGCGTTTTCGATACGATAACTGTAAATGATAAAATTATAACCTATTTAAGTAGTCGTTTATTATTTATTTCAATATACTTTTTTTCGAATATAGATTATGTTCTGCAGGTTCATTTGGAATGAATTATGAATTATGTTCAACAATTTCGTTTACGATCTGAATATGTTTATTCCTATGTTCACATACCTGGCGATCATAAACATTCCGCAAACGTATTGGAAATAAGCAATAAACATTGTTCCTATTCCTATTGTAGCAATCATTCCTATAAAAATGGCTGCATTCAAATGAAATAAAATAAAATAAAAATACTTTTCTTGATCGAAGAAATATTCTGTCTTGATCTGCAAACGATGTGGTCGAGATATGTTTTTACATAAAACTATATCAACAATACTTGGCCAAAATTGCTCGAGAAGAAGCAGAAATATGAAGGAAACAAAAATCGCTAGAAATCATTAAAATCAAAAAATAAGAATTAATAAAAATTAAAATTAGAGTTAATACAAAAATAATATTAATGTTCAATTTTTTCATATTATTTTGCATCATCTTATATCATTTTGGATATTGTGAGAAACTTAATATTTTTAATTAATGGTTTATTTCATATCATAAATTTATAATTTATGAAAAAGAATTATTTTTATGTTTTTTTTTCCTTATATTGGATTTGTTTCTTTAATCTTTAATGTTATTTATATATTATGATATGATATACGCTGCTGCATTTAATACGTACTTTATAAAAAAAAATTATTAAGTATTTTAGAAAAGATTTCATCTTATACTTTGACATTCCTAATAGTAATAATGGTAAACATAAGTGAATTGAATAACATACACACACTTTCTCCCCCCCCCCACTCTTTATTCAAAGTATATGTATATATATATATGCAAGCTCGTATTAAAATATAGAAAACATAGAAATATGTCGAAATATTATCTTACATGTAAGTATAATTGTATAATACTTCGCATTCCAGCCGTATTTTTCCATGATTGCTATTTCGTTTTTTTCTTTTAATTCATTAGATACATGCTGAAGTTGTCTCAACAATTTCTCCATCTATTATTTTGATATTGTTTAATATTTTTTTGTAAACATGTAAAATACTTGCTTATAATTTATATATAAATATTTATATTAATATATTAAAAATATTTTGATATACAAAGTTTTATAGATCTTTTATTTGTTATTTATTACTGCTTTATTACTGTTATTTATTACTGTTCTTTATTTCACAATGTTTATTAAAATATCAACTTACAGGTTTTACATGAATACGAAATGATGCATATTTTGCCAGTCCAATAATAAAGGCAATTGTAATCGATAAATTTTTAATTAAAAATTTTAGAGTACATTTTGAAGTTATAAATGTTGTAAGCTGCACAAAATAACTAGTCTTAACATTTGCTTTAAAAAGATAATTTTATATACTATTTTCATATGCTTAATTATTATTATATAACATATCGCAATAATAAATAGTACATAATTTTAATTGCACGATATTTTCTCTAAAATATATATTATATAATATATATTTTATATATATCACAAACATATATATATATATTACAATTATTGTTGTGATAATTACAACAATGTATCTACATTGTTATAATAATGTATAGTATAGTAAAATGATAGTAAAAATATAATAGTAAAACAAAAAATTTGATATGAATAACAATACACTAACAATGAATAACAATAACAATGCATATATTACTATCAAAATATACTACTTGAACTATAATAGCGGCGGTTAAAACTCCCGCTAAGAAAACGAACTGAAATTGGACAAGTTTCGTTTGTTGATAAGGCCACAATCCAATAATTTGTAAAAGAATTTTATTCAGACTAAAATACTGAGTAACGAGACAGATCATTCCGTTTCGACTTTCTAAGCACATGTGCGAAGGAAAAGAAAGTAGTTACTATCTCTATCGATTTATTGATTTATTCCATATACTAGAATTTTTTATAGTTAAAATTGATGTCCACATTTCTTTAATTTAATATAACGATAAAATAAGATAGCACAATGACCAGAACACGCACAATTTGAATTATGCAATGAAATAGGTGTAAATAATTTTTAATTTTTGAATTGAGGATAAATAATATTTGACACGTCTTTTTCTCAAAAAAGAAGAAATAAAATGAGACTATTATTTATAAAAACCACGTATTTCGCATTTCGCATTTCGTTATTACAATTTTATTTTAACGCATGTATTTTTATCATATATCTACTACAGACTCATAGTTATCAGTTATCAAAGTATAAGATTATCTAATATTGTACAATATAATATTGTACAACATTGTTATCTGACAATTATATTTTTACTTGTTATATTTTATTGTATTATAAATGTTGCCGCTTCATTGTTTTGATATATATCTGTCACTCATTATTTAAGAGATATAAATTTAGACTATCATATATATATTAATGCTAATAATAATTCATGTCTTGGTGTAATTATATTTAATATATGAGTATATTAATATTACAGTAATTTATAAATTAGTACAATGAAATCTATATTACCCTTTAAGATACTATGTATACAGTTTGGCATATGTTTAATGTATTAATATTTGCTTCTGTTTTTATCAACTATTGTTATAACTACGTTATAATTGTTATATTTCTGTGTCAATGAAAGCATCATCCAATTTGTGCATTCGAATTAATATAATGTTTTATGTCATAATGTGTGAAACGAGCTTGAAAGCAGTAAAATTATTATTTTTTTAGTCAAAAAAGTATAATATATATCCACATTTTAGATATAAAACATATTTTTATTAATTACTAAATATATTATATGTATACTATTATTGTGTCTTTAAAAATATTTCCATCATCGCGTAGAATATATAACAGTAAAATAAGACACCGAAGCTTTCACTAACTGTAACATACAATGTTTTTCTTTTAGTTGTTATATATATATTTTTTTAAATATCTTTTAGTGCACGTATATCATTGTTCACATACCGTGGCAAAACATTCAATAGATGCGTCAAAAAATCTACCGATAGATAAAGTAAAACTTTTAACGCCCTTTTGTAACAAAAACAATATCAATTTTTGTATGTGTACGGGAACTTTATACCATTGAGTATTGTACCTATAAAATTACGTGGACAATATATCGTCGATTTGAAAAAAGGGATAGAGATTTGTCATTCATTTTTAGCGTGCTTTGATTTCTTTAAATAATGTTTACCTTCACTTTTAGTTTATGATATGTTTATTATATTGCATGATATATTGGATATAATAAATATACATTTCATTAATGTATAAAATAGTAAAATTTGATGTGAAAAGTATGAAAACGTCTCTTACGCGACAATATATACGTAATCATTGTGATCCGTTATTTCCTGTCCAACATAGTTGGCTAGAAACATATACGAGATACTAATAATCGTATATATAACAGGAAACATAAAATCCTGTATATTATATCTAGTCGATGCAATCTGGAAAATCTAAAATATACTAATTTCAATTTATACTCCATTTCAAATTCACATTGTCATTATATTTTACAAATAAGCAATTTATGCTTTAATAAGTAAAATTATAATTAATTTGTATTCTTATTATGAAATGTTACACGATATTAATTTTTTGGAAACGATCAGCGTTTGAACAATTTTAGCATGAAATGTAATATATTGAAATACTAAATGTTTTTTTGGATATGTATTTAAGATTTACTTAAGACTTACTTGAAGAAGATTAAAACTTAGGCAAGCCACTCCCAGCACTATTAAACAGGAGAAAAGCGTGTCAAACTTGTGTATTAGAAGATCACTCAATCTTTAAAAATAAAATAGCATTGCTTTATATTTATATTTTATATATTTCATATATTTGTCATGTTGCATATGCATTATTACAGGCAAATACTAACTGCATGGCCTGTCGATGAATATCAATGGCACAAATTAATCGTTTAATCATCGTATGTTCATTCTTTAAATTAATATCTTCTAATATGTAAATTTTTATTGCATGTTCTATACGATAGCTTAAACATGATAAATAATAAATAATATATTTTAATTTGATTTAATATATTTTAATTTAATTTAATATATTTTAATATGATTATAGAAAAAATGTCATATATCATGAAAATGTCAAATTTTTATGGTATGAAAAGTCTTTTTAGTTTGTCTAAAATGATCTTTTGAGTATACTTCAAAGTAAAACATTGAACATAGTTTCTCTTAAAGATTTAATACTTTTACTTCTATACCTGGCAATTGTAAACATTCCACAGATATATTGAAAATATGCAATAAAGGTAGTTCCTATTGCTGCTACTGCTATCTTGCTTATTAAAATAGCTGTAGTTAAATGAAGCGTAATTAAATGAAAAAATTTTTTTTGGTCGAAAAAGTATTCCATTTCAATCTGCAGTTGATGAGGACGAGATTTGTTTTTAAGTAGAACAGAGTCAAGAATACTAGATGAAAATTGAACAATAATGATGGAAAATATGGCCAAAACCAAAATGACTAAAAAATATTCAAACATAATTATCGCTATAATTAATAATGCAGAATATTCTCAAGTCGTCTTATTTACCATAAATTACATAAATACGCTTTCCAATTTTTATAGCTTTATAATCAATTTTTGCAAATAATATGCAGCAATAAATATGCAGCAAATGACAAATACTAAAATTTATTAGAGACGTATATAACTATTTAAACTGATTTATGTTATTTTATGTTTTGAAAATATTTTGTATTAATTTAATACAGATTAATCTAATATTTTTTAACATAACGAAAAATTTAAATTAGACTTAGAAGTTATATTATATATTATAAAATAACAATAAATATAAACGCTGCCTTACTTGTAAGCGCAGCTGTATAACGTCTTGCGTTACAGCCATATTTTTCTATAATTTCTATTTCTTTCTTTTCTTTTAATCCGTTACATATATGCTGAAGATGCGTCAATAAATCTTTCATCTATTATATATCAATAAGTTTCTGTTTGTATGTTACATATTCAAGAAGATAAAGTTTATGTATAATTTGCATATACGCGCGTATTAAAATTATTAAAGAAATTTAAAAAATTTGTGAACATGTTATTTTTTTAATAGACTTTATTTTATATTTTACATTATATAACATGTACATCATAAATTAGCAACTTACAGTTTCCATATGCATACGAAATAAAACGTATTTCATTAAAAAAATTGTAAAAGCGACTGCGGTTCCTAAGACCTTGATGATGAAGTTCACGGTACATTTTGTCGTAAAGAATGTTGTTAACTGGAAATAATAATTATGTCAGAATGCGTAATTTGCTTTAAACACCATTTCTGTGTTTCACTATATAAAATAGATATTTAACAAAAAGCACATAATTCTAATTCTACAATTTTATGATATAATTGATATTAATTATATCACAATAGGTAATTATATCGCGATATAAATTGTTACTTTGTTCTAAACAGTATAAAATTAATACGAATAACGCGTGTAATAACTTCTCGTAACACGACGAAAATCATGCTTTACTTGAAATATAACAGCAGTCGCCAAAATCCACGAATAGAATAAGGACTGAAATTGAACAGCTTTCGATTGTTGATAGGGCCATAAACCAATGAAAAGCAAAAGACTCTTACAGAGACTGAAGTATTGTGCCTCAACATAGATCATTTTGTTGCAACGTTCTGAACGTATATGAGAGAAGGCTACACTTATTATCCCTTGTTATATTGATCGATCAAGTGTTCGGTAACTTTCCCTTCCTAGCATAAATTATCGTGCAAATTTCATTAATTTGACGTAGCTCGAGGTGGCGCAAGATAGCACCGTGATATCGCGATGCGTTTAAATGCATAATATATAGTAAAACATATATTTAAACGATCGATTTGAGGACTGAAATTCAACAGATGTTGTTCGCCATAAGAGAAGATATGACGAAAGTATTATTTGCATAAATAATGCATGCGATGAACATTTCCGCAATTTCTTTTGCCTAATGTATGTACTTACGTTAGAAATAATCTTTACTTTTAATACAAAATTTAATTGTCGAATACTTCCATAAAGTTATAACAGTAAGAAGTTTAGCGTTATCTTATCTTATTGTCCAAGTAAGTTAAGACGTTTTCTAGTGCATGCATTTTTCGTAAAGTGTGTTTTTTTTATTGTCGATATTGCACGAGTCTCTCATAAGAGCAATTCAATAGCATTTTTCTTAACCCGATACAATGATGCTACTGCGAGATCAGAGCATCTGCATTTCAATGTTTCTCCAAATAACTTTCTTTGAATTGTTTATCGGGCGAATTAAGTAATAGATCTGATAAAATAATATACTATAATATAGAAATTTATATTGTATAATAGATTATTACATAATATAAATAATTATTTGTAATATACAATATATAATATGAATTTATATAATAAATATTATTTTCCCCTAAAAGAAAACAAAGAAATGCTTATGAAAGTTCACTGTTGCAAAAGTTGTGTGAGCGTATCTTCTTTTATCAACGGCTTAAGTCTTAAGTCTCAATCGTATAATCGTGAGACACATTTTCATTTTCGATTTCTTACGTTTTAAATATAGCCTGTTTGCGTTTAATAACGACATCTCTCTCTCGCTATCTCTCTTGAGTCAAGATAATGTTTTCAAGAATGTTTTATCTTATATATCTAAAAAATTTTTGTTAGATATAATTTCCAAGTATAATTTCTTTTTGCAGGACAAATCAATCTTGGTAAACAAATTACGGATAAATATAAAGCGAATTTTTTAAATTTGAATTTTATTACTTCATATCGGCTGTACAAAAATCAGGTCAGATGCAGCTCATGTTGCATGTTCAGTCCGTAACGTGTTAAATTTTACAGCGTCCATAACATCGCATGTGAGTACATGCACACAGGCCGATGTCTTCTTCGGTTACGTACTTGCAAGCGTCTCTCGAAAGTTTCCGCGAGGGAAAGTTCTTCCCTTGAAGAGAGTGCGCGCGTCTAATGGCTGGGAAATAACGACAACCGCGTCGTCGTTTACGTCGTGGCGAGCAGTTTTGTTGCGTTATACGATCGTAAGAAATAAGGTGCACTCTCGCTCGTTGCTTTTCAGAAAAAGGATCATCCGTCCTAAATTCCATGAACGTGTTTATTTATGTTCAGTTCCCTTTACGTTTGGCCGGCGGCTGCTTTTGAATATCGTGGGAACACTCGCGCGAAAATCATTTTCATCTCAAGAAGTTCTCGCGGCAGAATACACGCTGCAAAATGAACATGACGATAAGTTTCAACGTATTCGAGACACAAAAGATGTAAAACACTCACGTATAAAGAAAGAATTAATGTTGATGCGTGAGGTGACCGATATCAAAATTCATCTTGTATTAATAATCTATTTCATGTAATTTTTCAATTTCGGCATCATTTTTATATCTTTTTGATTATAAAAAGATCATAACAAAATATTCTAAAATATAATTGCCCATGTTGCAAACGTGATCGACGTCACCGGTCGATCGAATTACTTGGTATGTATCGAAAAGTGATTATCCACAAAGAATGCAAAGCGTAAATATCTTGCTTCGTCCATAATATTGATTTAGTTACGCACGAGTGAACAAATATACATACAATTAACGAAGAACGCGCAATCTCGTTTGATACCAAGTGCTCGCTTCGATATCCCGTTAATATCTACAATGTAATAGAACGATGAATGGAGAACATTGCATAACTTTATGGAGTTCAATTTTAGTGGGGACTTAATTAACGGACAAATTACTCGGGAATAATACGACCCTCGCGATTCTGTAAACATCGACACGAACATCGATATGCCTTCGAATACTTGTTTATCCGGCGTCATTGAGGGAGACATATTTACCTATAAATCAGAGGTAAAATTACAAAGTCCGTAACGGGCTTGCGAAGCGATTTCATAAAGGCAGGATACGAAATGCGTAAGTACGTAGACGGCACTACCAATGTTACGAGCTAGATGATTTATGAGTAATAAAGCCACCCTACGCAGTCGCCGGATCGTCGCGATGTAAACACAAGATCGTTTTATTAGATGTCTATTTTACGAGTCATCCACGCCGATGTCATCACATTCGCTTGTATTCGAATCCATTGCTCCTATAATGATCGAAGAGCGAACGATTCTTATCGATTCCTCATAACATCACGGGGAAATGGGAATTGTGCAGGACGTGCGAGTTGCATCAACTCGCTCGTTATTTTAATATAAAAATTCTGCGAATTCTGCAAATTCTGCAATATAAAATCAGATTATATAGATCTCTAATCTCTAATAGTGGATTAATGTCAGTTTGTTGGTAACATCTTTAAGAAAAACTATTTAAACATTATTTCGTAATCCAAGTTATGGAGAATCAAATAGATGGTAATATTCTGCTGAATAACGAATCCTAAAATCAAGATTCAAGACAGGAATATTTTGGATTAATTTGATGTAAATAGTTTCAACTATCTTATATTTGTAAAAGTGTATGACGCATCTATTTATGGGAACCAGAGAAAAAGAAGATTTGCAGTAAATAATATAAAATTAATATAACTGACATATCCATTAAAATTATAATCTTAATCGGAAGAGAGATTGCGACAAATGACATTTAACGATATCATCCTTAAGTCAAATTAGAACTGATCGTAATTTTTGCTAGCGACTATTTTAGTGAAAGTGAGGTTTCTCTGAAATTTATCACTTTCTGAACGGATGCATCAGAGAAGGACTTATCCATTCGTACTTATGTATTTTGTCGTATTTATTTATTCGCGAACTGCGATGTATATCCCCGTGCCTCCGTTCTCAGGGCATAATATTGTTCCGGTATTCCGGAACCGTCTGGGAGACGCGTTATTGTTCCATCTCCTTGGGAATACTTCCGGGAAGAAAACGGGCAGATTGCGCGCGCACATATGCGTGCGTGCGAATGCGTGGCATGTGCGGAGAGAGAGAAACAGGTCGCCACACACATACGGAGAGCAAGAGTGGCAAAGTGCGGTAGACACTTTGGTAATGGCGCTGGGGCGGCGTGACGAGATTGGCGATGCTATCAGGTGTATCTCCGCTGATGAAGGTTGTAACCTCGCGCGGACCCCATTTATTAAAGCCGCGTCTCTGCCACGGCGGATACAAGGTTACCGCTGCTGCCAGCATCAATGGCTACGAGAGCAGCAACAGTGAATCTCCCCTGCAACCTCGAACACAAGCAAGCCGGACCGCCGAGATGTTGCCTTTCTCCTCTAATGTGATTTTACGCTACTTTTTCGTTTTACATTTTGTCCAAGTTAATTTACCAGTCCGCTCGCATTTAATGCTGGCTCAAGTATTTCAAAGATCGAACCTCATGTGTGCTGCTGGAGAGAGAGGGAGAGATTGTGCTATTAAGGGTGCTTAGATGTTATCGGATCGGATAATGGTAAAAGTACTCGGAAACTCGAGGTTTCGTATCGAAGAATGAAAAATCTAATTTACTAATTAATTATTTATTTCTCCTTATCCGTCGTACCATACGAGATAACTTGACGTAATTTGAGTCTTCAGCTGCTACGTTCGGAGTAGCTCGAGTGAGATCTTTCGCGAGGAGTGACGCGAACTAATCCTTCCTTCTGAAAGCATTTTTTAACGTAATTTAATAATAATGACAAACTCGTTTAAAATAGCGTCCAGATATCCGCGATTCTATCATTTCGAGGGAAGATCTCAGTTTTAAGGCGGGAACACTTAAGTCTTGAAAAATCCCATCGAATATCCCGAAAATTCCATTTCCTCCCGCGCATTTATCCCTCAGCCATAAGCAAATATGCGTCTGTCTCGAAGAGACCTTCATACAGTTCCTTAAGCACTCATCGAACATCCTTTCCGTGTACATTATCCCTATGTTCAGGAAAAGGATATAGCAACTTTCCCCTTGATTACCTTGAAGGGCTCTTTTCTTCGGGTCACAGGATTGATCCCATAGTTCCTTACGCACCAATTACGTCCTTCGACCCTACGCCTTATCGAGCATCTAGTTTCTCTCTTCTCCCCCTTCTCTCTTTCTCCCTCTTCCCTTTGCGCAGATTGCAGTCAGTCATATTAGCTCGGACACACCTCGGGCATGTGCGCGACCATCTGGCACGTAGAAGCTCAGGGTTGTAACGCGTCGGAAGTAACGGGTCGCCTGACGTAATCACCGGTGCTGGCGGCTCGACACCACCAGCTTCACCACCGCCGTATCCACCTGCATCAGTATCGCCGTCGCCGCCAACTGCAACACGTTTCACCGTTGCCGGCTGGCTGCCCCCGGAGACCCCCGGTTCCCGCCGTTGGCTGGCTTATCGGTCTCGCAGCCTCCCGAGACATACGATATCGCGGAAAATCATTTTCGAGAGACAGCGCCAGCGGGAGATGTATCGTCGTGACCCGGGTCACCTCCGAACGTATCGCCACGCCTTCCTCCAGACGTGCCGGTATTCCGTTCCACCTTTCGCCGGCGTTTCAGCCCGAGTGACAACCGAAGGCGCGCGGGGTGTCGATTATTAATCGAGCTCGATGTATGAGAAATTATTGGTCTCTCGTAGCCGATCGCGAGGATCAAGTACGCGGAGGATCGAGGCCTGGGAGTGGTCCCAGGTCCGCGCACCGAAACAGAATCGATGATCGCATCAGAGGATTTCGACGTGGATTGACGATTGACGTCGCCAAATGCGAACGTTACCCAAGCGATCGGCGACCTCAGCTAATACATAGCTGAGGTCGTCGATCGGCCCTATTAATCACTTTCAATTAAGAGCGCTGATAAAGCCCGCCGGTCCACGCGCGCATGCGCGCGTGCGATCGTCGGACATTCGGTCAAGCTAGCGGTGCCGTCTTTTGCCGCGAGATAAAATGATCCGCTACCAGTTCGCGTTGCACGCTCCGTCGCCGCTTGACGAGGCCGGTACGCGCCCTCGCGGCATCCATACGTCCCGCGGCTGTCTCGGCATTACCAGGTGCTCGAGCGGCATCCTCAACACTGAAGCGCGGACGATGGCGATACGATATCGCGCGGAATCGTTTTCGAGACCGGGCTCGAGATAAATCACGACCCGGCCGAGCCGGCCACGCCTTTCCTAGACGTGCTGGCATCCGCGAACGCCGGCCGCGGGATAGGCGGCAGCATCCCGTTTCCCCGGGAGGAGCACTTCTCTCTCTCTCTCTCTCTCTCTCTCTCTCTCTCTCTCTCCGGAAGGTTCATAAGGTCGCCGCTGGGTGATACATGCGCCCGAGGAGATGCGCTCCTTCTTTCCGCACGAAAGCCCGCGCGCGCCCGCGTACCTCGCGATTATATACTTAGCCGGTCGCTTCATAATACCGAGCGTATCTACCAGCAGGAAATTATCGCGATAATTTCATCGGGATGAGACTCGGCGCGCGATTAGGATCGACCGCGGTGGCGCGCGCGCCGCCGGCCGTGGCGAATCGAAAATTGCATCGCGCCGGGTCAAAATTGCGCGCGCCCCTTTTTTCGACAGTTGTATATTATTAACGTTACAATTTAATTAGCCGCCGCTTATCGCGCTACCGCGATCTGCCTGCTCCCGGCGATACTTTTGCCGTGCTCCGCGCCGCTTCAATGCTGCACGATAGCGCACGCGGCACACATCCGAGGATTATTCGAATAAAAAGAGAAACGGAATGCGACGAGTGGGACGATGATAAAATTGGATATATAATTTTCACCAGGCGGATATCGATTCTCGCGAGTTTGTCGGATGAAGTGATGAAAAGCGATAATTTTTAATCTCTCTCTCTCTCTCTTTCTTTTTTTGTATTTTTGTTCGCTTTGTATTTTTCAGCAGCCTGAATTTTATAGAACGCGATAGATTCCTGCGTAGATAGAGCTATGCCGGAATGTCTGCGTTGCGGATGACGCTCATTGGATGACACTCGAAATGAGAAATCCCACGACGATCCTTTCGAGATCGTCAAGAAAGACGGTGTCTTCGAGAATACGTGCAGCGAGAGACGCGAAAAGCAAGCAGAGAGACGGACGTCGACGATCTCTTTAGAGTCTACATTAACCGCGAATCAAAACGTGGAACGTTCGCTTTAATATCCACGTTGCTACATACCTTAAACGCCAGAATTAAAAACGGAATCCAGAAGGCGGCGGTGGGAATTTCAGGAAGATGAATACCGCGACGAGGAGGAATATTTTTTAAAGAGAAAATATTAAACTGTAGCTTCAAGTTGTACAATTTAAATCGGATTTTTTCTCTAGCAGATTCGAAAAGAACCAAACGTTAATGAGAACAAATTCCGAGATTAATGTTAACGATGCTTCATTATACGTTGATATTTCCACTCTTTTGCGTTTATGACTTTGCGTCAATATCCAGGCGAAAATCGTCACAGAGACGCCATGCGTGTGTATAATAAATGATAATTCCGCTACTCCGTCTGTTACCATCGGGATTATTCCAAAAGCGCTGGAGGTATTTTGTGGTAATTGGACCTGCTTTTACACGCATTTAATTTTTTGGCGACTTCGTCGCATAAAATCCTCTCTCTCTCTCTCTCTCTCTTTCTCTCTCTCTCTCTCTCTCTCTCTCTCTCTCTCCGTAATGGAGAACGTCGCTCAGTCGCTTAATTCGATTAGTGTATAATAGGTTTCGATCTGCCGACAAAAATAGCATTTAATAAAGTTCGCCGAATGTAACCCCGCGACTTTTTCGATCATTCGTCGCGAATTGCCATTTCGTGGAATTATGTGCCGATTCAAGCCAGATAGCGCGGCGAGTTTCGTCGGTTCTGTTACATACAGAGTGCCACGTAAATCTCGTTCCTCGTATCTAGATGACAAATGCGATCTTAGTAATCTTTTTATCCGACATTTTATTTAGGCGATATTATATCCGTTATGTATTTCAAACGTCACGCTCAACATACGAGTGGAACGATCGTTTGATCGTTTTGACGCCGACGAAAGTTCCTCGTGATTTCGCAGACACCCGATGCAGATGCCCAGAATCACGAATATGAATTATGCAACGGCCAATTAATAAAATTCCAATCACACTCATCGGTATATTGGCGCCATCGCCGTCGCGGAATGATTCTACAGATCGAACGCTTCGAAGCATTCGAGATGAGTCCCAAGCGGGCTTTAATTTGCTCCGAATCAGGCGGAGAGAATTTTACGATTGCATTGGAAAGACGGAAAGATCGGCTCCTCGTGGAAATACGATAATCATGTTGCTCGGTTTGATTTCCACTTCTTTTTCAGTCTTTATCTACATTTATTCGTTCTATGATCTAGCGTATCGTCCGAAATTAATTATACAAATGTTGTTTACATTATTTCAACGACGCTATTTCAAAGGCTATTTCACGTATCGCTTCGTATCGATACTAATTATTTGTTAATCAAGAATTATCAGAGAATCATTGGAAGTAGGAATTATTTTTCCCGAAAAAAAATTCTGGAATGTGTTCCACCTTAGGTGGAACGACAGTGGATCTTTATGTGTTCATTCTTGCACGCGCAATGAATTGCGCGCGATATCGGGACCGTGCCAGCTTAATCCGTTCGCGTTTTACGGGGCTCGCGGGAATGCAATGAAATCGCGCGTAAGGGGAAAGTAGAAGGGGAACAAGCAGATTTATCGCACGCAAATCGTCAGATTTAGCCGCGACCGGTCTGAAATTAGACCGAAAATCTCAGACTCGCAGATGGCGAGGCCTCGCGATCCCGATCAACGCTTACATTCGCGTGGCGGTCCTCGTCCTCGCTATTAATCAGCACTCTTCGTCGCTGCGATCTTTAATTCTATCGCGAATCTAAAGGCGATTCGCCGAAAGGGCACCAGGGACATTCCTACATATTTAGGGATAAACTGAAGCCCTACAAGAGCGATTTCAATGATATTTGTTTCGATATTGCAGACTGGAGCAAATTTTGTCTAATTTTGAACTTGTGCGTAATTGCACTATCTTTCGTCTCTCGCAATGCTATTCCGGACATACTCGCATGCTTTGCTACGCAAACAGCCGATTGAGCATCATAAATATTTACGAGAACATTTCAAGCATCATTCAAGTGATATCTAATCCAATCCTCATTTGTATGTTCCAGGTAAGAAACGGGGCGTAATGGAAGCCATGCCGCGCTGTGGTAACGTGCTGGTCCTTCGCTGGGTACGTGCCGTGCTTGCTTAACAAGTACATTTTCGTTGTCTCGGCTTACGCTGCTCGTTGGCGATCCGGAGACGAGTCTATCTCGCCGACGACGAGAAAGAAACGTAAGCACCGTGCGATAGCAGCAGGTCGGAACGACCTGCAG
This sequence comes from Eciton burchellii, assembly GCA_020341155.1. Classification (NCBI taxonomy): domain Eukaryota; kingdom Metazoa; phylum Arthropoda; class Insecta; order Hymenoptera; family Formicidae; genus Eciton; species Eciton burchellii. Next base: position 231,369 of record JAHMML010000059.1, on the reverse strand, counting down.
TCCAACGGCCCGTGACTGAAAAAACAAATTGATCACTTTGTACAAACGTAAATATTTCTGTTTTCCCGTCGTCTCTCCGGAGAATAGCAACGCTGCAAAACGATCGGGACTCGATGGACAATCGATGAATTCGCGCGAACGGATGCATTCATGCATACCGTCCGTCTTTTGCTTTGTCAAGCACAGGTGCTCGAGGCGAATCAGCTGGAAATGGGGGAAAAAGATAATAGTTTCGTTAATTAACCGTGTCTGTAACCGAGGCAATCAATCGCAACGTGATACAACGCGAGCAGCCGCGCGAGCGCGCGACACGCACGAGTCGCGGAGTCATTTCCGGGATAAGAGGGATCGGAGCTTGATCATCCGCGTTGAATTTCCGAGCGGGTTTACCATCGGGTTAAGGTCGCCACTCTCTTGGAGGAGAGAGACAGGGAAAGAGAATCGTCAGGCGAAAAAGCGACTTCTCTGTTCGCACAGCGGGGCCCCCATCGGACCCCCATTGTCGGCGGTCCGCGCGTTCGCTCGTGTCGGTAACAAATGATGCTGCGTGTACCTCGACTGGATGTCACTCGATATCAGGCGGGCAGATCGTCTTTAATTCGCGGCGCGTCGCGAGCGCTCTTGCGAGACGAGATTCCGCGGAGAGTTCTCGTTACGATCGCCGCGAGAAAGTACCGACCTCGGCAGGCGTATACTCGACGCGTATCGTCATCCAGCCTGGACGAGGTCCGCTCCTGATGATCCTGTTGGATGAATCATGCGGACCGACGCGATGCGACTGCGGATGAATGAGTTCTTGTTGCCTGGGACTGCCGCGAGATTCATTCGATCGCATGCACGCGCCTCTGTTTAAACGTGATTTACGCGAACGTCAGGTATCGTGACGTCATGGCGTCATCGACCGTAACGGGAAGACGGAAACAATGGCGGTGATGGCGCCGCCAAAGCGTGCAAGAATGCTCGATTGAAAGATGACGTTGGTTTTTCTCATCAATGCTCCCTCTGTTTCCGCTCGCGGTGTTTGCCGAGCGCGCGCGCGCTTAAATCGCGCGTTCTTTTTGCGCCGATCGGTCGCGTGCGCGCTTTGCACGCACGTAGGCACGCATGGACGAGCGTTTCCTCTTTTATGAGCCGAATCATAAAAAACTTTACGAGACGTCGTTGGCGCGTCCGTATAAATCTATCCCGACCGGTCCATCTTATTCTTTCAACTTTACCTCGTTCTCTTGGCTAACAATATTATTAACCCGCTCGAGGCTTCGTTGCGCCACCGGAACTCTCTTTCGGACGGTATGCTTAAGTCTTTAGATTGATTAAACGTCCCGCCTACGGACAGTACAATCATCCGTAATTTGTATCTCTTCTCTTCCTCGCGCGTGCGCGCACGCTTTCTGTCTCTTCCTCTCTGTCTCCCGAAAGCGACGTGATCATCTTAAATCTCGGTGATACGCAGATATAATCTTCCGCTCGCATTGCGATACTCGAGAATGATACTTGGGGAACAACGCAGATAAACGACGGTTCGCTGTAAAATTATTCGAAAAATATCACCGTGATCGATATCGATGCTGTTTTTCAGGTCTTTGCGGAATTTAAATTCTCGATTTACACAGCGTATCATTACGTAATACCGATGTTTTATGTCGACGTAACGTGCTCCGTCCACATTATTAGGGAATATTATTCCCAAGTACCATGCTAGGCAGAAGCTAAAGTACCAGACGCCACGTAAGGCGTGCAGGATAGCGGGAAAGCGGTCGGGGGAGGAAGGGGAGATTGAAAGGGAGAGTACTACCGTCGGTTCCGCGTATCTCGCCGCGGAATTTAGCCGCGCGTGCAGCAAGACAGCAACATTTTAACACGCTCAAGCGACAAATAACCCCTATTAAGCGCAACAGCTGTACCGGTGATCACGATGAGGGGATGCGGCGCGCTTGCGGCTTCGGCGGTGCCCTTTCGTCGCGTCTACAAAGAATAGGGGCCCGCCGATCGAAGGGCGGCCCCTCTTCCACTTGTGTGGCCGGGCCTGATGACGAGACGCCTTCGGAGTGTCTTGAAACCGCAGCGGTAGTTACCAGCGCGCGGGATCGATCGGCGGATACCGGACATTAAGGCGGAGATGCGCACTGCCGATCCGTGTACGCTTCAGTTCGGTCGGGGATCATCGGGAAAGAGCATGCTTGTCGCGTTTTTTCCCCCCTTAGATTAATGTAATGGTACCGTCATTTCTGTCAGCTTATTATTAAAGAAGCCTTTTTGGCTCGTACGGCGGAACGTTGTGGGAAATCATCTTCTCTCGTTAACAGAGAAACGTTGGGGATTTTAGGAAGAGATGCGTGGAAGCTAGTAATCTTGTATTCAAGCATGAGAGATTCTGTTGATTAATTCTGTTTAATAAATACACTGGCTCGTAATAGTTAAATAGCTAATTAAAATGGATTCTAGAGAAAGCCTTCTTTTTCTATTATGGAAACAAAGTATCTTTCTCTGTTCTTATCTGTGAATATCTTTTCTTCATGTCGCGAATTAAATTCGTAAATCGCCGCTTTTGAATCGCTCAAGAGATTCCATGAATCCCGCGTTGAAACTAGCTTCGCTAGTTCAGCTTCGCAGAATCGAAATCAGCTTCGCAGAATTGACTCCGCCATCGGACCATAGAATCTGCGGATCTTTATTTCCGTCTCAAAAAAGCAAGAATCGTCTTTACACCGCGCAAACCACAGCAATCCTCACGACAAGCTGGGCCGCATAAAAAGGAGACCGCAACTGAGCCGTTGCTCTTTACGCCGTTCCGACTCATGATTCTTGCCAGACTTTTTTTGAGCTTCTTTTGATTTTTTAGCTGGAAACTATGAATTCGTCGCGAACATTATTCAAGAGCCATATAGAGCGCCGTACTCACTGAAGAATCAACGATGAATCGTCAGTACAATTACATTTTATACATATGTACCTAAATTAAACTTACAGAGAATTTAATTTATATATAGAATTTGTCATGCTCTTTCGCTCCTTTAAAGTAAGATTTCATGCGTTCAGGATAACGGAGAGTAGCGCGAACGCTATATCGACGCGCTTCTCGTCTAAGCCGAGAGCTCGTGCAATTTTTCACGTTTTCCCATTCGAGCAGCTAAGCCGGGGCAATTAAACTCGCGTGCACTCTCCTGCCAGCGGGCATACTTTGGCGTACAATAATTATTACTTGAAGGGACGATTCGTGTCGCGGTCAGGCTCGCGCGCCAAGTTGATATCACGGGGCGACAAATGGCTACAATTCACCGTGTGTCCCATGAAAAGCATAATACTTGCACGTCCGGTCCCTCGACTACTACTACTACTTCTTGCGAGACGCGCGTTACGCACGCGCGCGTGATAGAGTTCCGCACGCATATACGCACATGTCCCAGCTCCTGGGTGGTAGATTGTAATTACCATAAGTCGTGAAATATGGTTTCATGATGACGCGAGCATATACGACAAATGGAACACCCGACCGACCGATCAACCGACCGACCAATCGACCGACCACTCCGGAATGTCCGGTAATGCAGGCCGACATCGGCATCTCTTCGTTTTACCGTCGACTGGTTGGCCTTCTGCTCCATCTTTGTTACTTTCTTCTTGTAACATGGGGATCGTTGAACAAGGGAATACAGATAGATGGGCAGAGCTTGGTAGATGAGTTTATTGATATCTTGGGATCGAGATAGCCGTTGTAAAAGTGCAGTTATAATTGAGACATAGCTATTAACCATGGACAAGCAATCCAAGATTACAAGGATTTATAATAGTGCTTAGAAACTGTGAATAGCTCTAGAATGCGACTCGAACATTAAATGTTAACGTTTTGGGCCATTAGTTTCTCGGCTTTACAATTAGCGGGAGACATTAGATGGAAGATACATGAATACCGACATACGCATTAGATAAAACTAGCAGCATTAAATTTTATTATTCTCCGGGGAAGGATTTATGTCAATCTCTCATAAGAAGATCTCACTAACGATCGCGCTTCTTCAATCCCCACATAATTGCGAGCATAAGCCATACACGGGATATAAAGGAGTACTTTGCTACTGCGTAACTTTCTCGCCTGCCAACTTTAATCTACATGCGCGATTGGTTTACTGATCTACCTTGAGTTGTTCCCTCCCAAGGAAGCTGATCTCCAAGTTTACGCACGCAGCTTTCCCGTAAGAATATAATTTCCCATCATCGATAATGACCAGGCAACGAGCGCAATCTTCCATGAAGATTCGCTGGAGCTCGGCGACAGAAGCTCGCTCGCTTATTCTTCTTCTTCCGCAGGTGAACAGACATCTGTCGCTCTCTTCTCTCGACAGAGAGGACAAGTTTCACATTCCTGCTCCATGCTGCACACCGTAATCAAATCAACAATCAACCGCCGCCCTGTGCTAGTCTATCGAGTACACGTGCCACGATAGATACCGCGATAATAATATCATTGATAAATGTCTTCTCGGCTGCGATCCGTCCGGCTAGCTTGCAAATTAATGGCTCTCACGAGCGAGACAAAACGATGAGAGTCCTGATGGCCGCTCCGAAGACGCGCTATCTTAAATCACGGTTTTGATTATGGATAGGAGGGACGTTCGCCAATCAGTCGTTAGATTTTACTCTCGAGGGACATTCGCCGATCAGTTATTAGCTTTTATTCTGGGAGCATGAGAAGGAATGTCCGTTGGAATCGCGCTCGTCCAGTGAAATCAATCCGGCTTGGAATTGACGCTCGATTAAAAGTCCCGCGTGCAAAACTCGACACTCCGTCATCAATCAAGGCAGGCACGCGGGTAGTTTCCCAGTTTATTGATAGCTCTTTGTAGTTTCTCATCCACGATTTATTGCTACATCAGTCGGATCATCCCCCTGTCTCATCATCTTCCCTCGCAGACTCGGACAGGCTCATCTTCATTATGACCGGGGGATGAACCCGACTGCTACTCGGCAGTAGGCAAAGGCCGCTGCCGAAAATCAGCCTCTTTCCTCTTTTGCTCCCGTCGTCAGCCTCATCCCTCGTCCCGTGGAAACGTAAAAAGACTGGGGAGAAGACGGGGGAGCAATTAGTATGCCTGTCGTGCCGTCGCCGGGTGTGTCCCACATGCGCGGCCGCGGAAATTTAAATATAATGCCGCCGCGGACAATGACAGCGCGTAGGACGACGAAAACATTGCGCGAATGTACGTACATACAACGATACCGTCGTCCCGCGACAGCGAGCGATTAATATTCAGCCGTCGCAGGCACGAAGAGGGAGGAGGGAAGACGCGAGCGACAGCGGCCCACATCCGAAGAGACCGAAGGTGCTGGTCGGGGGTGAAGAGGAAAGGCCAACGAGGACTTTTATATTGAAAGGTTGCCGGCGCGAGGAAGTAATATTCGGCTTATGCCCAACGAGCGTCGGAAATCTGTCGATTTCCAAGCCTCGAAGACTGTTTCTTCGACAGCGCTGTTCGATAACGAACAAAACCGGGAGATATATTGGCGCAGTAAAATAAAATATATACCGCGTGTCGATCGCCAAAGTAACGAGTGTCCGGAGTTCGCGGTCTTCAGGAACACGCATACTTCTACGTGAGGCCTATTCGGAACTCTTTTGATCATTTGCGAGGAAATGATCGATTTCTGTTCCGCTTCATTCGTGAAGCTTAGAAAATCACAAGAATTCAGGAAAACACGAAGGATATCTATGCAATATCGTCACCTCTAAGAGACATTTTTATTGTTTACGAAACGATTTAGCCAGCGCTCTCAAGTGATGGTTAATTATTATTGAGATTCCTCTCAACAGCGTGGAAAGACCGCGATAATATGGAATTTCACGCTATAGACAAAGTAAATCGGCGGTAAAAGGGCAAAAGCAGTTATTTCCGGTTCCAAAAATTCTTATCTCTCTATGGCTAAATTGAAGCGGATGTTTGAAGTTTGGAAATTATTCCGTTAATTATAACTCTTAACTCGCCGAGAGAACTTTGATACGCGGCGATCGTCGTAATGACATGCCATGATGTTTCCTAATCTCCTATCCGTCATTTTTAAATTACCGCGTAATTTTTGTTCCGTTTAAAGAAAAAGAGAAAGAAAAAGGAAAAGACAAAGGACAAAGGACTCACACGCGCATTCAGTTTGTCACTCTTTATAATCCTATTTTTGTTTACGCGTTTTCCGCCTTTCGCTGAGCAAAGCCCGTTTTTATTACGCGAAAATGGTCCAGCCTTGCGCTGCACATACGTGCAGTCTGCTGCGATCATACGTTACATAATGCATAACGCATGTATGTACAGGCGAGATGATGAAAAATGCAGTTTCGTCGCGAAAATGTCACGGCAAGCCTGACAGATAATTCCGCGCGGAGCCGCGGCCAGCTATTTGTTACGTGACAATGTTCATGAAATAACGCGGACTCAAGTATTTTGACGCGAGATACGCGGCGAAACGGTCACATTATCGCGACCGCGCTATATTGTTTTCATAAATATATATATATATATATATATATATATATATATATATATATATATATATATTTATAAATCGGTATCGCGCGCGGATGAGCATCGCGGCACGCGATTTCGTCCGAGCGGAATTGACCTTTCGCACGTCGCGATTTCCGGCAGGTGTGCGGCCAAAGCCGGGGAGGACTCGAAAGGATAGGGGGGGGGGAGTAGGGAGCGGTTAATTCGCCGGCGGGATTAATCCCGCGCCTCGCGAGATGATCGTCGTGCGTCCCGCGCCTTTTCGAGAGCGCGCAGCTTCTTCCGTCCCAACATCACGCACCGTATCATCACGCTACCATTCCTCCCCCCCTGCCCCCTCCCCCCATCGTTATCGAGACGGATATTTCGCGGACAATCGCGCACTGTACCGGTAATTTCATCCTCGGGACGCGCGTCTCCGATCCTCCTCCTCTCCTCTCAGCAGCTCCAGAGACTCGCCCGCGGATATCCCGCTCGTGAAGCGGATACAAGCGGTGCTTGCGGCACCCGAACCCCCTGGATCAGACGCGCGGAAAGCGGGATCGAGGCAAGGGAGGAGTATATTGATATTTAATAATCGGTTAGGCCGAGGGAGATCTTCGAGCTCTCTAAAGCGGATCGCACAACGAGCGGCCAGCCATGTTGCCGCCTGTAATCGCGATAACGAATTACAAAGGCCGACCGGGTGAAGCTGTAAAATTTCGATTAAGTCCCGCGCGTTGGCGGGGTGCGGGAGGAAGTTCCATCGGAGCTCTTGCGCGGGATTACGGCCGTAAATACTGCGATTTCATTCAACCATGAGTGAAGTGCGTAGTCGCGAGATGTCTACTTTGCCGAAGATTCCCATTCGAGGATTCGTCGTCTTTTTTTTCGTTGATTGGAAATGTTAATTGGTGCGAATGATTGGCTCGACTCGAGAGGATTGTCTTTTCATCGCTGTCCTGAAAATATTGTTTAGCGGAATGTTGGAGATGGCTATGCAGGCTGTCGGAGCGAGCATGTAAGAATAATTCTCAATTTAATTTGGAAGTTGTAAGTTTGGTTTTTAGCGGCACGTTTAATCTGTCGATTTGTTCATCGTGTAAAGAAAAATTAATGTCAAGAAAGTGTTTAAGAAAGTTTCGCGAAATTTGGAGCGCAAAGCGCGATCTTTCTTCCGTTTCTCCTGTTTTTCTCTTATTGTAATTATGATCGGCAGAACAGAATTCATAAAATTCCGATAGAAATATTGCGAATATCAGAATTAGTTCGTCAAACGATACTTATGATAATGACGTGATGCTGCTAATGATCGGCGCTGTGACTTTGAGAACCATTATCAGCCGCTTCATAGAATTTTATAACATAAGCAACTGTCTCGCTACGCATCCAATCATCAACCTGTTCCAGACTACGATCATTTTTTTGTAATTATAACTCTGTGTACTTTATTAAACAAAATCACGTGCAGGGAAGCGCTGCGTCTTCATCGGCCGCGATTTACAAGAAACGTGTTCTCTGCGACGTCGCGTGCAAACCAAAACAAATAGAGTCCTTATTCGAACGATCTGAAAAAATATTCAATCCAGTTATAATCAATACTAGTTTACATGGTCGGGCTTTACCGCGAGATTTGCGCTATTCCGGGCGTGGTTTTCTGAGAAATTCAATATCTTCATCTAGATGAGCTGTCAAACGATGAGTATTTTCCTCGCCAAGGAGAAAAAATTCAGCATAAAGTAATATACGTTACAGTTCATCTCGTTGAGGTTCCATGCTCATTAAGCAACACAACGTGCAACACAACAGGACAACCTACCGAGGGATGGGAATCTCCGGTATTCTATAGTTTTATGGCTTGTAGCCGGGTAAAAAGTAGGGAGATGCGAGCGGATATTATAAAGAAGCGGACGGCCGAGGCAAAGGAGAGAAGAGCGAAGAGTCGAGTCTTCCTCTAAAAGGTTTTTACAGCCGGGTGACATTTCACGGACACGGAATGGCGAGAAGGACATTGAATAGGACGATCGCCATTACGGGCGTGTACGAGCCATCGCATCGTTCCGCGACGACGACATTCTTTCTTTCCCCTTCTTTCTCTCTCTTTGCGGCAGCAGGAGAAAGACAGAGAATAGAACGTGGCGCCCTTTACGGTCATGACGGCCTCGTATTTGCAAAACGTCTTTCCGTGCGCCCCATAAAGCACGGGGATCATGTGCGAATCGTCCGGTCAGCTGTTTCCGACACTGTTCTTCTCGTTCTTTTGATGGCCGACATTAGCGACTGACTTTTACTCCATGTTGTCCACTCTCCCTTTGATCAGCGCTAAGAATCTCGATCGTTTCTCGAAATAAACTAAACAAATTAATCGCCGTTAATCAAATTGCTTTCAACTATCCGCTGAACGGAATTCGAGACAAGATCGAAGCATTACTGTACCATCGTGGAACGATCGAATCATGTACTGCGACAACCGCATTTCAGGCTCCATCTGTCGCTGTAATTCAGATGAAACAAGTCGCGAGCGGATGAACATCCTCGCGGAATCAAACGGCAATTCGACCAGCAATTGCGCGGAGTACACCGCAATTTGGCAGGTGATTAGTGCAGGATCGGGGATAATGATCTCCCGCTCAGATCGGGAAGAACAGCGGGCAGACGGATTTTTATCAGTAGGTGACATTTAGCGTCCAGCGTAAAAGTGAGCCGCAGGTTTCCCATCGGGGCAACGAGGCAAAGTTATCCACGGCCGATCGCCGGGCAAGATCTACGTGAACGAACTACCAAGTAGTCGCGATGTTTACTCTTCGGCCGTTTCCCTTCCCCCCCCCCCCCCTCTCTCTCTCTCTCTCTCGCCGCCCATTAATTAAGTATCACTTCTCGGAAGAGCGGTGCGCATCGTCGTCGAGCGACCGGTCTATACGCGGCGGCTAAGAATAATAATCAGGGGAGAATAATAACACCTGGCGGGAGAGACCGCGCGCACGATAACGCACTCTCTCTCTCTCTCTCTCTCTCTCTCTCTCTCTCTCTCTCTCTCTCTCTCTCTCTCTCTCTCTCTCTCTCTCTCTTTCTCTGTCCGCTTCGCACGCGATCGCGCGTCGCCGCGTATTACACACGATGGACCACAGAGCGGGGATAATTATCGTAGCAGATCACGTAATCATACGTGCGATGGCACCGCGACACAAACGAATGTCGTGATCTCGCGCGACTTTTCAGGCATCGCGGCTGCAAGAAACACTCGCCTCGTTAATCGTGATGAGATCCTGTCGAAAAATGCGTCGCGTCGAGAGTATCCTTGCGATTCGCGGCCAAGCAGAACGCGAATGTGCCTTTCTGTGCCCTCCGTCGAGGAAAGTTTGACAAAACGGTGATTCTCGGAATTCCTCGGAATTCCACCGGTTTTCTAGAGCGGCTCACTGAGCGGCAGAAGTGACGCGCAATTCTGCTGAGAGCGAGGGAGAGATTAGGATTCTACGTGCGGAATCCTCAGGATGGCGACGCGGTTCGGTGTTAAGCGCCTTCTGCATTTTCCAAGCTCTCGCGAGCCCCGAGCGCGTCTTGTAATACGGGGAAGTCGGATATTACTCCGTTTTCCTCGCGGCAGTTACGTCCGTCTCATTAATTTTATTAATATTCGTTGTTCCGGGGATCCTTTTATTATCTGGCGAATCCGCTCGCGACATCGCCGTAACGCGGGGATTGTAAAGCGCCCAGAATTTTGAGGATGCATCGAAGATGTAAAACAAACCGTGGCGAGAACGTGAACCTTCCTCGGGCTCTCTGCTCGTCCCCTTTGCACCTTACTCTGCTTCCCTGCCTCTTCTCTCTTCTGATGCTTTCTCGGTCGTTATGCAAATGACGCGTACACGATAGCAGCGCGACGAAAAAGGGAAGCTTTCCTTTCGCGATGCTTTCCTTTCACTCCCTCTTCTGCTGGCGAGGACTCATTAGACCGGTGCGTGAAGTATTCTAAATAGCCATCTCTCTCTGAGACTCTCCGATTAATCCTCATCGCCTTCCTCCCTCCATCCCTGGAGACGTGGCAAGATGGTTTTTTTAAATCGATGGATCCCCCAGTCTCGTCGCCTTCCCTTTTTCCTTCCCTTTTAGAAGTTTTATGCTCTGACTTTCTATGCGAATCCCGATAAAGCTCACTCCCTTCTGTCCTTTGATTACGTATTAATTTCGCTTTCATTAAATGAAGGAGGTGAATTTAACAATTGGATGGAAACAATTAAGCAGCAACTGGCAATTCAAACTTGTTAACAAGCAATTTTTCATCGATAAGCCTGAAATAGGATTTTACTGGATAAAAGAAAGAGAGAGAGAGAGAGAGAGAGAGAAAGTTGGACAAATAATTATATCAGATTTATACTAGGCATATAGTTCGAAGAGAAGATACAAGTTTACAAATACTTGACTTGATTTTTCGTGCAAATCTTGCGGTAAGATTTTTTAGTCCGAGGATTCCCCCCTTTCGTGCATCCTCTCTTTGTTTGCAGCTCGCTTGTGTATCCGCCGCAACTTGTCCAACGCGAGTTCTGGCTTTCACTTTTACCGACCTATTGGCTAGTTGCAAGCCGGTACTCGCAATTATCCATAAATACGCATCGCGCGTTATTACGATGAGCACGCACGAGTGCGAAGAGGCAAGGTGAAAGGGAGAACAAGAGAAAGAGAGAAAGAGAGAGAGAGAGAGAGATAGGCAGGGAGAAGTATGTGGGACGTAAAGTGGGTCTCGGTAGACATGTCTAGATGGATAGATGCAAGTTGCACGCTCGGCGAGCTCCCTTCTACGAAATCGTTAGCATTCAGCGGGATAAACATGCGGTTATTTGCCGGCAACGTGAGGCCTCTATCAAGCTCCTCAACTCGTGCGAAGCGATCGACTTGTATGCCGATCGACTCGTACATCCCAAGATTTTTCTCATTCCTGCCACCCTGCCGGCCCCCGTGGACTCTCTTATGCCTCCCTCGTGCTGCTGATTCGCGGATACTGTTCTCGCCGGAGCATAATCGATTAAATCATGGGGAACGCGCAGCAGGAGCAGCAGCAGCAGCAGCTGCGTTTATGGGCCAACTTTGTTGTATACGTTGTTAGGGTAATAGAGCAGCCGCTTTAAACGATGGCGGTCATTTCGTTCGTGATATTTTATAATGGCTTGTTTAAGCTCTTGTTATTAAATTAACGAGGCTCAAACGGGCCCGGGCGTCCAGCAGCCTTCCTGAGATATCGTATCCATCCGAGATATAAATTCGCGAGACGCGCTCGACTCTCGCTTCCCCACAATTCTCCTGCCTTTGATCATTTTCGATATATACGATATATGCATATGGTGATTCCGAAAACAGTTCCATAAATACTCACGATGCGTTTCTAATGATACCTTGTGACTTTGAGATCGTCGTGACGAATTGAGGATGTTCATGATTAAATGGGGAAGGAAGAGACCACGCAAGTCGTTGATCGTAAATTAACGCGGTGGGCTCTAGAAATGCCAAAGAGTTTAACGATCTTGTATAAAGTATGTGCGTGTACGTGCGCCTGCGCGCGCAGAAGAGATCCTGGCGATATTTGGTTTCCGTTGCCATGTTCTAGCGGCCGCTAGAAACGATTGCGAGCGGCCAATTAGACGGGAACGCAAAACATCGATGTGATGTTACATATTTATGCATACGATCGCCTCGCGCGCGCCTTCGTACACGGGGGCCATTTCCTCCTTCGCGTCCCGTGTAATCCGATATGCAGATGCGCACGCGAATCACCCGAGATGGTGCGGGACACGCGGAATTGCAGTGATTTATGGGAAGGTCACGGCACCGCAAATGAGTGAAAACCTTGGAAACGCCAGCAGGAAGCCACGACGAATCGTCGGAGGGAAACTTGCGCTCGCAACATCTCGCTGCGATATTCATGCGACGATCCATTCTTCTCCTTTCTTTTCCAAAGAACCTACGTTATACATAAAAGTCTGATATCTAAACATAAAGCATCTCGTGATTCGGACAACCAGGCGGAGAACCAAATGGGTTTGGTTACCAAAGGAGAAATCAAATCATCTGGCATTGAAAATTATACGGGATGCTCGAAAGATGTCGAGTCACCTTTTTTTAAGAGAGCATTTTTCTGCTTGCTAAGGCGCAAATAATTTCTTGAAGTACTTACTAAAAGGGATACTACAATCGAGACTCGCGGTTGCCCTAACGTGCATTAAACGCGGCGATATATCGTTTATGGAAGGGACAGCATCGAAAGCGCGCTATCGCCTCGAAAGAAAAAATACACCAATCGATACACCAATGTGCGACTCTGCCCGGAGCCGTAGCGCGCGATGTAAAAGTGAAAATTACAATGAAAGCTGCCTTTCGACGTGGAGCGCAACAATGGCTCGCGGCACGGTTTGCGAAACGTATTTCGGTGCCGAGGTAAATCACGGCCGCGGGTAAAAAGAAGCAATGACGAATGGAACGGCAGACAACCCGTAATCCAGAAACAATGTGCTGAGTGAATAAAAATGAGATAATGGCAGGCGGGTCCGGCGTTACGACGGCTCTTTCTCTCCCGCGATGAAGGCAGAAGGGCAAAGTCCGGAGTGTCGGACGCATTCGACGCATTTGGCGGAGATGTGCGCCCCACCTTTCCTCGATTCGCGATCGCTTCCGCTTTTCTTTCTCCATGTATATGGGCTGTATCGGAAGTCGAGCGTTTCCCGAATATAGATTTCCCGTTGAATATCGGGGAATCGGTTTCCTCTCGTCGGGGAAATATCGATCTATTCTGGCTGCGGAATTGTTTAACTTGTTTCTTTGGAAAGGTACAGGATTCAAACGTCTGAAAATCTTGACAAGAGAAGTGAAAAGAGAGAGAAGTTGCATATTTTATAAAATGCACGGCATTTAGGGGGTTCCGATTCTTACATGAGTATGCTATGCTGATAGGATTGAGAGGATCAATCAAAAAGGCCGAGATAAAGCGAACGACTTTAATTTCGGAGAACATGCTCTGGTCCAGTCCTTCGACGGCAGCAAGAGGGCAATAACGGCGAAACGCCGTGTACGTCGATTCAGATTTACAGTCGCTCTCTCGGCTGTAAATCTGAAAATACATGGCCCGGAGAACGGAGACGGTACTTAATAATAATTTCATACACCATCGCGAGGAAACTCGCCGGCCGGAGAAGAATGGCCGCTTTTTACAAGACTGAACGAAACTTGTGGCTCTTGTCAACGATCTCGGCAGGGAGAACAGAAGTTGCACGCGGAGAATCGCGTGTATTTTCACAATTGGTACATCCTCAAATATTTTATGTACACACACACACATATATATATAATTTTTTATTTGTATTTTTGCACGAGCTTATTTGCGCTGGATTAGTTCCCGCGTCTGCGAGAGCGTGCCTTACGTGCGCGAAAAATATCTCTCGCGGAAATATCGCTGTATCGCGTGCATGTGAGGCAAGCACTCGATTTACACTTCGATCTGAGCTATTTATGACACAAGATGCAAGATGGGATTCGGCAATGATCGCAAAGTTTGGACGTGAGGCCACCTGGAGGGGAAGCAAACGCGAATCGCTATGAATGATACGACGCGCCTGCCTTCGATATTCCATAAGCGCGGCGGTACGAGACGTGCAAAAAGAAAAAAAAAAAAGAAAAGGAAAAAAGAATTCCCGATCTGGCACGGCACAATCTCGGTCACAAAGACCGCTAATCAAGATCTCTATTCCGGCTTTATTGAGAGTTGCCTTCCGCGGTGGCGTTTCTCCTTCGCGTCTCGGCGTTTTTGCGATGCTAATGTAATCCTGGCGTTAATCAAGGGCCAAATTAATGTTGCCGTATCGGATCGAAACGCGGTTCGCGCGCGCTACTTGTCTCGCTCGCGGCTAATGACGAACAGCGAACGCGTGCTCTCGCACATTTTTACAAGTGAAGCCGCCGCGCTCTCCCGTTTCTCCCGTTTCTCGTCGTCGGACGAGCGTGCACTGTGATGCAAATGTAATCCGGACACTGATATGGGAATTTCACGGGTGGCATCGGAAATTCAAATTTATTCCGCCGTCCACTCACACTCGTCGTTGGTAGAAACACGCATGTCTCTTCTCTCTCTCTCTCTTTCTCTCTGTGTGTGTGTGCGTGTGCGTGTGCGCGGTTGTGCATCCTGCAGGATGTAGACTCGCGAACTCTACGCGCAGCTCGCGGAAATCACATCTGTTCCATAATAAAGTTGCGTAACTTCTATACCGAACTGACCGTGTTGCGGCTAACGTATCTGACATTCGGACAGGTAGCGCACGTTGAATTAGAATTTGCACCGCGAAAGATTCCCGATATTTTCGTCGACTGTACAGCTGTGACTGATAACAGCAATGATAGTAGCAGTCATGCTGTATGAAACTCGCTGTGCTCGATCAGTCGCGTAATTTTATTTAAAATATAGTCGATCATCAAATTGTCGCGGAGCGATTAGAGCGATGACGTGTTTCCAATGATAAACGGTAGGATGAGAATGCTGATATTAATCAATAATCGCTGATATGGGAATTTAGAAGGATGTTAATCCTCCAAATTCCATCTGGAGGAATACCGCGTGTTAAACACGCAACAAATCGGAATTCCAGATTTAACAAGTCCGATTCCGATTGCTATATTCATGATTCGGCTTTCGTCGATTTTTCGGACTTCTGATCTGTCGCAGTCGCGCTTTTACGATTCCCGTATCAATCGGATCACATCCCAGTGGAAGCCCGAAACGAGAACATCCGCCATTAATAGCGCGAGGGACACGAGCAGTGAAACGAAGCCGAGTTGCTGCCGAAACTGCCCAACGCGTCTGGCGCGCGTACTTGAGGAATAAATTACATTACAATGCTCCATCCACCGCATGATCCGTTTCCGCGTTCATATTTCACCTTCGCGAGGATGCTCGTGCCCGGTATTGCAGTTGTACCGAGGCGGCGATTACTTCTTCGCAAGATTACCGCCGAGCGCGGCGCGACATCAATCGCGTATGTACTCGCGTTATCCGTCAGCTAGAAAATCAGCTACCGCGCCGCGCGACCGTAACCATGCGAAGCTGCGGACCGTTAGCGATTTTTGTGGTTCCGCGTGACGTCCACCGCCGATCGGCGAAACTGCAGTTTGCGCGTTTGCATAAGTATCCGTCCGGCGCGAACTCGCGGCCGAAAAGCGACGCGCGGTGCGGCGATTTCGCCGCGATTCGGAGATGTACTCGGCCGAACAAATCTTGTTAGGGAATGCATCGAGTAGGATATATCTCCGGAAATGATCAGTTTTGCTATATTTGCTTCGTTCGACTGCGCGATAAAGTCAGTAAGATTGATCCTCGGCAACGATTATGTTGGGAAATCTCTTCTATAGAGGGAAGGAAGGCGAGCACTGAGACGGACACTGAGAAATCTCGATTAAGGAAACATGGTTTAATGTATAATGAATGAGTTGGTACAACGGACAACGATCGAATCGCACAAATGGACTGTGCGTGACTCGGATCGATCGACTGACTGGCCAACAAAAAGCTCTCCAAACGTGCTTGATCCAAACTTTGAGGTTATATATTATTTCAGCGATATCAGAAGAGACTTGGCGCACCAAAGCGCCAAAGCGCGATCGATGCTTCAACGAAAGAGTTCCATCAGCGAATAATAACAATCGCATAAACATTAGTCGGTTCCGACAAGCGGCCATTTCTCTTTGATTCACACCGTTCTTCATGATCGCATCTTCGTTAATCTTTTACCGACCTTATTAGTATTAATGATTAATTATATAGGACTGTTTACTTGTTCGCTGCTTAGATATTATCGTGGTCTTATATAAAAATAATTTGTATATTTTCTAAATTATTTATTTAAATAGATGCTATCTTATACAAGATTCTGATTTAATCTGATTTTTATACTTATTTTTAATTTACCTTGAGAATATAGAATATATTGAGAATATTCCCTTGCGTATTTCTCCTGGAGAATCGAGTTGGAAGATTTCTCTACCTCTCGAGTGCAGTTTTACGCGGTCGCAAAAAAGAACACTCACTTAATGCCTGCGATCGCATAATATCCGGTCGCGACGTATGAAATTTATCGTCAGCACAATTCGTGACGGGATTCCCAGTGACGGGGAAATTTCAGAAATTTCGCAGCCACGTCAAAGAGAGATTTTTAATGAGGATTTTCCGATATTATCCCGCGCCGTCTCCAATTACGTTAACCGTACGGGAAATGCGATTCTCCGCGACCGCTCCGCGACGTGTTCCGCGAGGCTCGACTCGTAACGGATGAAGTTTTAATCCGAGCCGACTGTACACAGGAATTTCTCGCGGATTCCTGGAGATAAAAAATTTCCGATCCCACAGCCGGACGGCTCGTCGCTATCTCACGCGCGTGTCAAGAGTCCACCGCCTCGTTGAATGCGCGGCGGGGAAGGGGGGAGGGAAGGAGGCAAAGGGGACGTTCTTCCCCCCAGAGAGATCGAGCTTTTCGTTACACGACAGCCGAACACATCGTAATTAACGCGCGACTGCTAATTGATACCCGGGTATCTAAGCGCAGATATCTATGCGCGCGAGTCCCGCCTCACTCGCTTCGTAGCGGATTGCTGCGCTGTGATACATTGCCTGAATCAGTTCCACGCGAGATAACGCGCTCGTTATTTTCCCCGGATATTTTCCCAGGCATATCGGGCTCGATTAATCTCACTTGCTGCGGACTCCCGTTCGCAGCGCGTTCAGTTTCCGCGGATGCGCCGCTCTCGTGTCACCGTCTTTCTGATGCCATTCTCGCCGACGTGCTCGGCTCCGTAACGGATTGATTACCGTAAAGGATGCCTCTCTGCCCTTGTCTCGAAGCTGTGGAAGCAGAAAGAAGGGATTTTCAAGTCACGCTCGCGGAGGACATCCGCGAAATCAAAGTGCGTGAAGCTGCCCGCTCGCGCGAAGACTGGTCTTCAGTCAAAGTACAAGCGAAAGTGCTTGTAACCCTCCGAAGTGCTTCCACCTTGAAAATATTTATTGGGTGAAGGACTTTGTGAGTTCTCAAGATCCTGAAGGCTATACCGGCGATAGCACAGCTGCTGGTAAGGTCTCCCTTACTGGACAGGCCAAAGATGAAGAATCAGACTGAAAGAAGCACACTGGTCCTCCAGGTTGGGGTTTAGACGATGGTTTCGCTCTTCATCGCTTATAAAACAGCTATTGCTATAAAATCCTAATTGAAAGGAGTGATGCTAAGCACTCTCTCCAGACAAGGATGTACAGATGTACAGATATACTGGTAGACACTGTCGTCTTCTGGCGATTCTACTAAGATTATTAATCGGGAATGGGTACATGGCAGTTGTACAAATCCAGATACGGATACAAACGAGAGTGATACGCGCAATCTAGGCGATCGTTGCACAGAAGACAGAAGATATCTCTATTGCGAATCATAATGCGAACGACGAAACAGAGAGAATATCTTGGCGGTCATTATGTCCCGCGGACAACAGTGTCTGAATATGCATATCTCGCGATGCGAATGCATCATCAGAGATTGCGCTCGCTTCTCTTTTCCTCTTTTGTTCATTTTTCTTCTTTCTCATCACGCACCATCGTTTTGATGCACCGTTTTGGCCTTCTCGTGATGGAATACATCTCAGTTTGTTTCATTTGCAAAATGACGTACGGATAAAAAGTAGGAAATATCGTTTAATCTTCCAACGCCTGTACACGCGAGAACAAGCATAGATATTTGTATAGATATTTCGTGTATAATTAATTACATATAAAATTTTAGGAAAGAAACAAGTGTTTTGTATTCCTTATCAAGTACTCGTACATATTTATATCTTTTATTTAAACTTGCTTAAAGTAATTTGAAATTTTTATCGTCCGTCAGATCCATCAGATACATAGTAACAATGTGACAACGGAAAGGTCGGATTGCGTGTAATGCGGGTTTACATTATAATGCAATCGCGTGCACAGTGTACACGTTTCACCGTGAGAAACAAAATCATTTCGCTCACATTGTGCAGCAGCAATGGCGTTCGTCAAGCTTTCATGTCTCGTCTGTTACATCTTATAAAACAGCGATCGCATTATCTCCGTTCAACGAACTGTAAAAAGGAACGAAGTACTTTAAAATAAAGTGTCTCGCAAGTTAACCGGAAAGAGATTAAAGCAGCGATTTAATGCACTGGCTGAACAATATCAATGATAATAATAATAATAATAAATAGTGGATAAGAAGCAATGAATTCGCCTGGAAGGCAAAGTAGCAAAACGGGCGTTCCGGTGCGGTAAAGGCGTTTGATGCCTTTTCAACAAAGAGGGAAGTTTTCTATATTAGCGATGCAAATCCCAGATCGGAGATTCCGCTCGCAAAGCTCAAATGAAATTTTTTTGCGGCGGACGTCGCGTCGCATGTCGCAGCATACATCATTTATTATCTCGGGCGGGTCGCAGTTTTAATTTCGGGGTCGAAACGAGCACTCAAAGTACTCCCTGGCGTCGGGGATCTCGATTCTTCTTTTTTCTCCGCATATCGCGGAGATACGCCCGCTTCTCATCGCGCCTTATCACGTTCGTCTCATCTGATTCTCTCCTCATTCCCGGATTCTTCCCGTCGAATATTGCGAAATGCCGTCGAATGCCGCATCGTGATATATTCATCTGCCGGTGAGAAAGACGCGATATTCAGATTTGCTGGAAAATATATCCTCGTCATCAGCCACACGCGTGATCCTCGGTGATAGGATCGTTTGTTGCGGCGTCCGTGCATCGAGAATTTCTGGAAACGCTCAGAAGGAGCAGCGATTCGTGATTAGCGAATTTTCGGAGAATATCTGAAGATCTGCTTTGACGCAATCGCGATCAAGCGATTGGCTGATTTGCGAATCAATAATCATAATCTCGTAGTGACAGATCGCTCGATTAATTTGGGAGAGATGTTTCTCATCGAGGCACTAATTTTCGAGTGATCAAATATTTCCTACGACTTGACAGTAAAAGGTATTCGTTCTGCGATTTCCACGGGACAGTCTGAAGCATAAAATATACGTCGCGGAAAGATGTTTACACATAAAGGAGAGGAAACACGGAAAAAGGAGCGCCATCATCTCCGACTTATTATCCGTAAGGACGGACATTCCTGGCGGCGAAGCCGCGAATTTGTTATCCGCTTGCTAGATTGTTGGATGAACTGCCATTTTTATTATTTTCCGCTGCTTCCCGCTGCTTCCGCCGCCGAGGAAATATTTTCCCGAGTCGTCCGCCCAGCACTCTCCCATCAATTTGGAGTACATCGCCTAAGTAAACTTTGATGTTGATAAGACTGCACAGCCGCCAACAGAAGGAACAGAGTAAACCCATTACGTACAACGAATGAGTTCACGTTATTCGCGCGAAACACGTTATCATCATCGAGCGAGATCGTAAGACATAAATCTCGATATAAACGATCGCACCGTATCGCTGCGATTAAATATGATTTATATCGATCGTTAGGTACAACTGTACACGCTTCAATTCCAATTTACTGTATCATCCGACACTCACGATCGATTTAATCCCCGATTGATCAGTTTGATGCCTGATTGAATATTTTACCAAAATCGAATGCTTCTCGTTTAAGAGACACGACGACGATTACGACAATTTTCTGTTTATTTCCATGAAACATGTTACATGTTATAATTCACGGCTCGGCGCGCCTCGGCGATTCCGAGTTCGATCGGTTTTCCTTGTGCGCTCTCGCCATCCACTTCCGGATGTTACAGCGGCTCAAGCGATGGCGGATCCACTAGCGAGTTATCGTAACGGGACGCGGCATATTCAGAGATTTCCCCGAGGAGGGTGCTCTCGTAACGCTATTACGTCGTAAAATTTCAAGAGCCACCGATCCGAGGCGAGATGGAAGCGCGGTCGCGTGCGTTCCGGCGATTTCTCGGCGAACAACCTTACCGCTTTCTCGCCCACGCATACGTGATGTGCTCGCAACACACAGCGCCAGCACACCAGCATGAGAAACCATAGGAACAAATTGGGAAGACTCTTCATGACTTACTGATGGAACAACGATTCAACAGGCTTTTTTTATCTCGCTGAAAAGAGGCTCTTCTGGCCCCGCCACTTCTCTGTCGGTTTAGCTTTGAATCCTCCCTCCGGTGTGGCCCGTGTATATATTTTGAGGGAACATTCGGCGATTTCGGAATGCTCCGCGGAACGGCAGATTTTCGCGGCGGATATGTAATGTAAAAGTTTCCGCTTCTCTCGCTCTTCGAGGAATCGAATCTCCTAGAGATCCGTCCGTTTGGCCTCCGCGTAAAAGCTTTTTGGTTTAGAGATGGGGTGGAAAACAGGCCGACCGGGAGGAAACGGCAGCGAGGAGTAGACGTTCTCAGCGGCGGTAAGAGATTAAAGAAGAAGCAAACTCGGAAAATTCCCGACTTGCCGTACCTCTCGCGAAATAAATTTCTAAGCGGTTACAGGCTGCTCGATTCGCCTCCCGTATTCGTCCTCCGGGCGAATCGTTTTCCATGTCATCCCCGTGCAGGACACTAACTCCTCTCTCCCCTCCCCCTTCCCGCCGCCATTCTATCTGTGTGCCCTGCCTTCGGAGAGACCGATGAGATTTCCAAGATTCCCGGAGAAGTTTATCGATGATCGGCCAGCCTCCGGGTGTTCCGCGAAAAGGAGGAAGAAGAAGAGGAAGAACCAGTAACAGTAGCAAAAGAAGAAGAAGGACGTCTCTCGCCTTGCAAATCGAATCGATCGTATCGATCCGGAGTGAGTCCGAATCAGCTCGGCGCTAGTAGTTAACGGCGTGCCGTTTATAATTCATCGATCGGCTATCGATACATCGTATCCGGGTATACAGGGTGTCTGTACCGTCATCGCATCCGTTCTTTATTTGAATTCCTTATTTGAACGCATTCGATTGGTTTCAGGAATGATCACTCTCGCAAATTATTATCGATATCCGATAGAGTCGGACAGAGATTAAGAGATTCAATGTATAACCGCATGAATATTAATTTACTGATTATATCCATATGAAAATGTTAACGCGATATTTTTTTTTAGTCACAGACATACGCACTTCATAAAGTTCCATTCCATAACCGTTCCATAAACGGTTTGCTTACAAAAAATTTTTTAAATATAAGGTTGAATACTCTCACACGTAGCTAATCGTTCGTATCGTACAAGAATGATAGATCTTCCCCGATGCGGTGTATTCGAATGCACTTTCTCAAATATTGTCAATGAGAGATTGACGGAACTAGCTGATGGGACACCCTATATGCCCTCAGCGAATAACTGCTCGGAAGTGTTCGCGATCAACACCTCTTAACTTATGATCTCTCGCGTTTGTCACGGTGTTCCCATGTTTTATCTCGTTATATTCGTTAATCAGTCGTCGCGCACTTCGCACGAGGAATGTGAGGACAAGAGAAAAGAAGCTGGGGGGAGGGAGATCGCATGGGGGGTCGTTATGGAATCTTTGACACTCTGGATTCCTTCCTTTAATCGTCCCGGATAACTCTTCACCTTTATCTCGTTATGTTCATCTCTCGCTGACAGATATATATTTCCCGATTGTCGCTTCTCTCCCTTCTCCCCCACGTCAGTTCCCCTCGAGTTTAAATCCGGAAAAGTTGGACGCTTTTGCCATTCCCGATCTCGGATTTACAACTCGCGTCGAGCTCTTATCTAAGCAAATTTGAGAAAAAAAGAGAGAAAAGAAAGAAAGAAACATCCAAAAACTTGTCCGTTTCTCGGCTTTCGGGGCTTATCAGCGTTATTTGAAAACAAACATCTCGTTATATTCGTCAATATTGTTCGTCCGCCTTTGGATCCAAGCTCCAAGATCCAAGACAAATAATGCGCTGTGGAAATATCACTATAAATTGGAATAAAGTGGAATAAAATCTAAACAAGAAAAGAAAAAGGAATTCTGCACGCGAAGCTACGTGATTGAGATTAGCCCGCAGATTTTGATCTTCTCTTGCGATAAACCTGATTTTATAATACTTGATTTCGTAACACGAAAATTGACAACATTTATCGTAGTTGATAATTAAGAGCAGAAGAGAAGACGAGACAAACAAGAAGCATACATATCTTTTGTATCAGAAAAGTATAAAACGTGGTTTCCTCGGTTTTCTATCGAAATCATGCATTTTTATATTGCTCTCTTCTTTTCTCCTTTCGAACAAGTTAAATGAATAAATCTATTCGTCTTGCACGTTGCATGCTTGCCTGCATTCTTGCAGTCAGCAGCCGTTTTCTGAAAGGCCTCAATCATTTCGCGTGCAGAATTATAGGGCACCGGGTTCCCGTACGGGCTCGCCCGCCTGCCCACTCGTTCAATATTCCGCGTTTATTGCTCACGTTCATGGAAAATGCTGGCGAGCCCTGCATCTCTCCCGAAAAGCATCAATATCGCAAAGCCATTCATGGACTCGGCTGCACAACAGCAGTGTTACAACAACATCACCGATACTCGTACAATCTCGACGCGACCCGTTCGTTCTCCACTCGAGACGAACGGCCGTCATGCCGATTCGATATTCATGGGGTCTGGATAATTCCTCGCTCTCTTCTCTTCGGGCCAACAATATCAAGTCGACGTAAATTGCGCCATGAATCTCCGCGGGAGCGCTTATTCGCGCGGCGTAACTCTCGCGTAACTCTCGCAGATTTAGTGCGTTCGTCCAACATAGTTGACCGAAGCTGGACAGTATCGCGATCGTTGCTCGATTGTGGTCATCCGATCGAGATAAATTGGACGTCTCCGCGCGAACAGGATAAGGAGCAGGGAGATAAGAATCCTACGATCGTGCGAGCAATAACTTTTCTTGAATCTCGGATGCGATGAATATTCCTGCGAGTCTTCGCTATCGCGAGGATTGATTCGTTTTCGAACTACTCAGACGAGTATCTAAAAACTGCCTTATATAAGGAATCGTCCGATAAGAGAAATTGCCAATGTGAAATTTTTTCGGAGAGAAGTATAATATTATCCAAAAATTTGCCGAAACGCTTCTCGTTTAAACTACGTTTAAACTACGCCTCAAGCATTTCAGCTCGTTAAAATCGCGCATAGTTTCCCACGTAGTAATTTATGGAGTCACGATCGTTACCGTGAAGTCGACAAAGGCACTGTGCGGATTATCGACCGCGTTCGACTAGCAGCGCCGGCAGTCTAATTAAAAGTGTAAGTACGTCACGGATGTCGGGCTGTTTTTGCTAATTACACGGGCGTAAGAGCATTATCAGCCGCTCGTACAATGAGCAGCGAGAATAATACGTTGCTCGTGGAGCAACTCGTAACTCGATTCTTCGCTGAGGCGAGGCATTGTTAAGGCCGTTCTAAGCATCTTGTCGTTTGGCGAACATAGGTAGCGACGCGGCGTTTTAAGGGGAACAAATCGATAAAATGGACATAAAGTGTATAAAGAGATAACTGGCGCGAGTGCGTGAAGGATGATAAGCAGCTGAGCATTATCTCGTCGACAATATGACAAAAGAGAAACACGTCAATAAATAATGCGTAAACGACGTGTCTCTCTGATGTACGATGAACACTACGGGGGAAATGACATTGTGTCACGATAATAGCGCGGGTCTTTGACTTTAATACCATGCTCGGCTGCACTTAGTCTATAGATACCTTATTATGTATGTAAAGTGTGGTAAAAAATTAGATAAATGTATGTTTCATATCCTATAATCTTCCGCGAATCCTTATCTTCTTGTGGATAAAGTAGTACTTCGTTTATAGATAATATATCGAAAAAAATCACTTTGCTTTTAAAGTCATGAATTTGTCAGACTGTAATTCTTGATGAGTTAAAGCCATAATGTACATTATTCACTCTGCCACAAAGAGAGCGCAGTAATATCGGGAATTAAATATGGAAGATTAAAACTCCAGGGAGAGAGCGTCGGTCGGCCCGTTTTGAAGTATCGTGGAAAAAACAGAGAAAAGAGAAGAAGAGGGAGGGGAAAAGGTAGACGAAGGTGAGCGTGAAAGCCGAGTTTGCCAGCGGCTCGTTACTACTTCATCTTTCTTGTCAGTGAATTTTATAAAGGGAATATGTATACCATAATATCGCTTCTTTTCGAGTCGCTCGCTCTTTTTCTGAAAATTTCTGGGATCTATCGGATTTTCCGTCATATAACTCGCATGGCGTCTCTTCCCGAAGAGCCTGTGAGCCGAAACTCTTTTTTATTTCTCCTTGGCTCATGCTGCTCAATGCTCTTCTCCTTTCCTATGCTCCTCCCATATCTCTCTCTGCTCCTCCTCTCTCTCTTTCTCTCGTTTTCTCTCTGGACCTTTTCGACTCGGTCTGACCAATTCAACGACTATCCACTTCGGCAACGTCGTTCCTCGCTCCTCGCACTCTTCTTCCTTCCTTCCTTTGGAATGACTCCCTGCGGATTCGCTCTTCCGCTCGTGTCTTCCTTTTTTTTTTTTCCAGAAGGCTCGGCTCGTTTGAAAGCGCAATTCTCGATGCAACTTCCGCCACGCGAAGGTCGATAGACATCTCTCGCTGCATCCTACAGCAGGGGAAGAAAAGGGGATGCAAGTAGATATCTCTCGCGAATCAGTCGATTCGCTCGTCAAAGGGAAGCTTCCTGATTTATGATCCTTTATCTTACAAGATGCACCGCGAAAATCAATAGCTCGGAGATTAATCCACATTAGCTGGCGTTTCACTCGATCTGAAAGGGACTCGTCGACGCACTCGTCGCGTCTCCCTGATGGAAAATGTTCGCGAGATGCTGAGGGCGATCACCATAAGCTGACCCTCTCACCGCGTTACTTAATATTTACTACCTGCAAGTAATTCATTAGCATCGGAAGTTTGGTCCCTTCTCGCGATCCATTAGCCGCGGAGGAAAGGGGAGATGAAGAGGAGAGGGCGAGCTGCGAGCACGTCTCGTTCCGGCGAAACTACGGGCATTAATTTTCCGACTAATTTCTCGGAATAGTTCCGGCCATCGGCGGCACGGATCCCCACAGGAACGAGAAGTAAGTCGGCGTTCTATTACACGTCGTTGCCCTATTCCCTCCCAGAAACTTAGGGAAACAGTTGCCCAAGTATAAAGTCATCCGGATTATGGCGAGATATTTTCTCCCCGCGACCCGACGACACGAAACACCACTGCCACTGTAATTGAGTATATTTGAACTTTGTGCCCGCGCTGTTTGAGAGATTAGACACCGGCGATAACGCGGTTTCAACTGGTGCCTCTGTACACAAAGCGTGCACGCGCGCGCGTGTGTATACATTTGCGACAATTGCAACGGCGCGATTAAACATGCGTGAAACGTCCGACCTATTCACCATTTTGCGACCGGCGATTCGTTAACTTTCTCTGCCCTTTAAGGCCGCGAAGTAAACGAATCGTGCGATCACGCGAACGAAACGATACTTGGATATTATTGAGAGATGTCACAGCCGCACTGATCAGCATTCTTCCTGTAGTTGCTTTACTCGGTAGCTTCGATATTCAAAAATGAAGCGATATTCAGCATTAGGCGTTCGCGATCCCTTGCCGCGAGCGAAAGTAGAAGAACACGATCGCAGAGAAGAGGGACCGTGTCAGTCGTTCGTATTAGCCCACCCATTACCGATCCATTTTCGATAAGTGAAACCCATGCTTTTTGTAGCGGGGGGATAATTGCCTGAGCGCCGCGGGGGGTTAATATTGATATACGTGCGAATCGATTTCCCCTCACGAGCGCGCGGGCCCTCGTCCATAACGCGCGTCGCGATGTACGCCATGGGAAAGGAGGGAATTAGCAATGGGGCTGCGAGCGAAGGGCACGGTGTGGAGGGCAGGTAGAAGCAGGCCA
This sequence comes from Eciton burchellii, assembly GCA_020341155.1. Lineage (NCBI taxonomy): Eukaryota > Metazoa > Arthropoda > Insecta > Hymenoptera > Formicidae > Eciton > Eciton burchellii. The sequence continues at coordinate 205,019 of JAHMML010000059.1, read as the reverse complement.
GCGGAAGAGAGAGAGCGAGCGTCGTACCGCGCTGCGACTAATTCATTACGGTTCGCCAGCGTGACTTATTGCCCCGATGCCGGCCACCGCGTATATACGACGCGACGTGTATGTACATACGCTCGTCAAGGGCTGCCCTTCCGCGCTCGCTGCGAGCTGCGCTATTCAGTGCGTAGCCAGCGGCGCGACGCCGCGTATTCCCCGTATCCGCCAATTATTTCGCTCGATCTCCAGTCGCGCGCAATGTCGCAGGCTTATCCGGCGAGGCTATTGATTTCGCATCGCTTACAAGCGAGCAAACATTGTCCCGAAACAAACGTCACCCATGGATAGCCAAAGACTCGAATTGCATAGGATTGTCAGCTCTCTTTTATTCTCCCTTTATTTATCTTTCCTCTTTTGTTAACCGTACGTTTTCTTGAACAATCGTTGGCGAACGCGGGTCGTAGGTGACTTAAGACACGGTGCGCGTTTGCGTCTCTCATTAATTACGGCGTTAATTTCCTCATAATTTCGACGATGTAAACTGGTTAGGCTCGACATCCCGATCTCGCTCTTACAATCGGCAATCCCGAAAGAGGGTCATTGCCCGAGACACTGCAATCTCCCGTGCACGTATTCGATTAATTCGTCATTTGATTATTTATCATTATCGCGCGCACGTTGCGTTTATCGCGTTTATTGCTCTCCCGCTCGGCCAAAGATCGACGTTCGCGTAATCGCTTTTGGCATTGATTGTTTGGCGCATACGGGCAGCGCTGCAACCATCTCGGCGTGATATGCAGTTGGCAAGTTGGCGAGTTGCGTTCGGGGGAATATGGCTTCCGCAAAATAATAGTTTAAATTGCTTTCGGCAGTGCACGCGGGCGAATAGTAATGAAGGCATAATAGCGTTTCACACGGCGAACAACGTCGTAGCCCGCACCACCACCGTGGAAGTCGTGGTTAATGAAATATGTTGGCGCGCGTGGAGAAAAATGGCTGTGAAGGGTCGTTACGCCGAGCGGAAAGCAGCGCCGAACGCGCCGAAACGCCGGGACAATTAGTCAGCTATTGCCGCGTACTGGTAATTAAACTTATGGAAATTACGCCTGTCGCTGCCACGTGAGATGAAAGCGAAGTGCGGGGGAAAAAGGAGAGAAAAAGGAAAAGAGAGAACCAGGGAGAAAACAGGACGGATACAGCATCCGCAAAACACGCGCTATGGGAAAACGTTAAAGCAATTATCTGTGTTTAAAATTGCGTTATAATAAAATTCCCCATTTAGCCGCTGCTCGCCGTGAACGATTCACCGTACTATTCCTTTGTCGCAATCGTATTCCTTCGTCGAAGCATCGCGTTGTCGCGACTGACAACGCAAGGGCAACTCGAAAAATGATCAACTTCTCGAGAATTCGAATGTTGCGGAGGAAAATTCATTTCACCCAAACGCGATGTGCATAGAACGAATAAAAGAAATATCCGCTTTTTCTTCCTTTAAGGGGGAGAGCAATCTCATTCGAACATTATTGCAAGGGATTTTTATTCGGATATTACATTTCACGCGAATACATATGATAAACGTATCGCTATGTATCACTATCGAATGTTGGAGTCCCTCTTCTACGTGCAAGATTATCCCGCAAACGTGAAGCAAGCAGATACCTTTTCACTTGTCCCAATATTGGATCATTATCGGTTTGCTCGGTTTCAGTCTTGGTGGAAACGCTCGGCGAAGCGTTCGGAATCCATCATTTCAAATGCAACGACCCAATGCCTTTCCTTATCTGCACAGCCGCATTGCTGCTGAGCTCGACAGTGCGCCGGAGTATTGCCGAGCGCAGCATCCGAATCTCGCGCGTCCCAATTTTGACATGCTCCGGAATAACAGATTGGTTCCTCTCCTTCTCGCTCGCTCTCCCGTTCTGTACCATGTTGCCTAGAGACGCGGAGTTAACGCGGTTGCGAAAACCGCTTGGGTCAGCCTGGATGTCTACGTAACGCGCTGTGGCGGTGCATCATACTTGCACAAGCTGGCCGCTAACGAGCATCCCTCGAAGGCCAGTTGAACGCATGGCTGGTTGAGTGCAGTTGGCCGATCGGTCGGTCGGTCGGTCGGTCGGTCGATCGGCCGGCCTTTAGTTAAGTCCATCGATTCGGAATCCTCTGTTCACTAAGACACGAGGGCTGATATGCCGCCGGAGGCTTGATTGAATGTTCTGCGGATGCTTCAAACCCTTTCACCGGCAGATGCCTCTCTATTGGAGCGTTCTGCAAGGGCTGCTATTGCTCTCTGGGTTAGAAGCTCTCCTCGCGAGGTTGTTTACTGGCTGACCTGTCGCGTGAGTCTCGGATAATGATCTTCTTTCGAGATTACAGGCAAGAGCGAGATCGGCATCGAGATTAACGTCGTAACTGATGAAACCGCAAGAGCGACTCGGTCATGTCTATCAGAGCTACTTGGAAGAATATCCGATCCTTCAGCCTTAGCACGGAATTCTTTGAACCTTCGGCTCGAGGAATGCGAGACGGCGTATGTAAGACATATTCCGCTCCAAGTAGTCGGACTTGAAGTCGATTGTCGGCTTATAAGTCACCCAGGAGGCGGCGATATACGCGTACCCTTGGGGTGTCCGGGACCCCGAGGATGGCGCTGCGTGGCGTCGCGAATCGACGATGCTCGCAGCGGCACGGCAGCGCATCTTTAAAAGCTTCGGTAAATTACGGCACGCCGTAAAAAAAATGCGTGACGCAGTCATCGGATGGTCATTAGCGACAAACAGCGCCGATGCTGAGTAAAGAACGTGATCGCGGCCCGCGTCTATACGTGTGCCCGGGGTGGTGTAGCGGCTTTCCTTTTGTTTCTGCGAGATAGGAGCGCATCTCGCGACGCAAAGAAAGAGAAAAGGAGGGCGTATCTCGATATTTCATCTTGGCCGACTTTAATTAGCCCGCGTGGCATATCGCCGCTCGATGCAGCAGCAGCAGCAGCAGCAGCAGCAGCAGCAGCAGCAGCAGAAGCAGAAGCAGAAGCAACGGCGGCGGCACTCGGAATTTTTTCGATGAGATTAGATCGCGATTACTGGGCCGCATGCCGCTAGTCGATAGAAAACCGGAGAGAAAGAGACGAGGAAGAAGAGGGGCACGCGGAACCTCGTGAGAGATCGCAATATAGCATTCTTTAGAGAGGTCCGCTTTTGCGTGTCGGGATGTGCGTTTCTTGCGCGCTAGGAAACGAGCTATGTGATGCGAGGAATGCAAGGACGACGGAAAAAGAACCGGAAGGTCCGCGAAGCGTGGCTAGAGCGGGATACCGCGTTTCTCTCGCGAAACATTTAGAGTACACGGGCGTTTGGAGTATGCATGGCGTCCAGTGCGCGTTTAACACATGAGACCGTAAGAGTTATCAACTTTTGGAGATGCGGGAAAATAATACGCTTTCACGTAAAACGTGAGACGGAAGCGCGTTTCTTTGCACGAGACTTTAGCCTCCAGGACTTTGTCGCAGAACGTGGGCAGAACTTTAGATCGCAGCGCTACTAGGCTATTCACGAACGTATATAACGCGTTAAATCTACGCTAAATCCTTCCGATCTGCCGGTAGAATATAAAATCTGTCATGGGGAAACGTGTCCAGTGATAAGTGACGATAATCGGTCGAGAAAGGGCCGCGATGCTTCTGGCTTTTGGATTGTTACATCAATTCTCCGTCATGTTATCTCGAACCGTCGTTTTTAAAATTGTGAAATATTACTATAAAAAAAGAAGAATAAAATAAAAATAATAAAAAATCGGGCACGCGCCGCACCACTGCGCTTGCCTCGCGTTTATCGAATGGAGCTCGATCGCTCACGGACAAGAGCGAACCGACGCTGAAATAACACTCGCCGCACGTTTGCTCCGTGCAGCTTCCGCGTTACCTTCCGCCGAACTTATTCTACCAGCGCTGCGAGCGGCGCTCTGGTCTCTATCATATGCGAGTGTATTAGCATGTATGGAAATACGCGATGGTGTGTAAACAAGGTTGACTTCCATGATGTATGGAACGCGTGCATCGCGCAGGCCCGATCGCGAATTTCATGTGTGTTTTGCTCTGGCGGAATCGTCGCGCGAAATGTATGTGCAAGCGTTTAGGGAAACGAAGGTCGTCGATCCTCATCCTTTCCTTCTCTCTCTCTCTCTCTCTCTCTCTGTCTGTCTCTCTCTCTCTGTCTCTCACTCTTTGTGGGAAAATATTATGACGAGTGATTTACGATCACGTAGTCCGAAATTGCCGCCGCTGCGGTCGGGATTGTTACCGCGAGATTAGACATGTGCCCGAAAGTGTTACCGTTTTACGATATTACTATTTTGTGCTGTAAAAGTTGATGCGCAAGCGCTTCGTGCTTTCAAATATGCTAATGCGCGACTGTGTTGCGGATAATAAAAGCACGCAACGGAAATTCATATTCACGGAGTCATTTTCGAAAATCGTATGAAATATGTTAAATGAAATACTCCTGCGGCAATATTACGCAAATGTATCTGGAGATTTCAAATATCCTCGTTTTCACTCAGATATTCCGCGCTTGAACGTTTTCATTTGAAAACGCGTTTTTTAATGGCGGATTGGTTTTATTTCGTTTTATTTTAGTCGTTAAAATTGCGTTTACGAATATTATACTCAGCAGTTTCAAATATTTGGTATTTCCTCTTGCTTAAAACGGCATAAATAAGGAAGACTATAATTCTCGCGTTTAGGAAGTTACACACACGGCAAGTCTTTTTCATTGTGAAAACGCACGGTCTAAATCTCGCCGAAGTGCCAGACTGTTTACGGTGTCATCAGCTTTAATCTCGCTTGGCGACACCAACAGTGGTGAAGATGTGGACTATACTATATAGTGACAATAAACACAAATTTGCCTCTATTAATAGCGCATGTTACGGGGAAGAGATGCTTTGGAAGCCGCGGGTTGCGCTTCTTCCATACGTTTCACTCTCTGGTTTACCAAAATCAGCCGGAAACGCTCGTATTATTTGCTTAGCTCTCCATTCGCGAAAAATCTGGAGAAACATCCGTTCCACGTTTGATCAGCGTCGAGTCAAGCGCTATGAGAGAGCTCTGTATCACATAAACGCAGAATATTCTTATAGTACCATACGAACGTGTAGGCATTCATTGTGTTTATTGCACAATGCGAATCCTACCCTTCTTCTGCACATTTAAATAAAGTAGCAGAATAAAGTTTATGAACGTAATTGTCCTGGGAAATAAGAGTTTCTTCTCATCGTAGCTTTCTGTTAATTTTGATGACACTGAGAGATACCTTCTCGATTAGAGTTATACCGCCCATACTCGGTCAATGTAGAATAGAATTGTATTTCGAGGATGATTATGTCAGACCGATACTAAGCCGGTGCGCAGCACAAACAAGAGCTGAAACATCCAAGACGAAGGACAATAGAAATGAGAACGTTGAGTCGATTGGAGGGATGGAGTGAACAATGAGCAAATAAGACGTGATATTCAGAACATAGTAAAATGGGTCAGAATGAGGCCGCGACGCTGAAGAGATCATAGTGGAGAGAATGGGCCCAGAAAGATTGACAAAGTGAGCTAGAACACAAAAACTGCAGAGCTCTCGGCATCCTGGAAGATCATCAAAGAAGTGGCACGAAAACTGAATATTCAGCTCACAAGAGGCGCACAGAGGAGCGGTAAAAACAGGATTTATCCTAAGCAGACGAAGCAGACGAAGAAGATGATTATGGGAAAGAAAACACTCGAAGGTGCCGGCCCACCAACTTAAATATATAATTTAAATATGTATAAAGATTTGCGATTAAATGTGCAGTTAGCAATGCAAGTTTTCGACTTTGCGTGGAACATTAAGATAAATCGGTCGGATAAATCACGAAATTAACGTAGGAAATCAATATCGCGGGGCAGACGAGCGATCTTTAGAAATCAGGGCGCGTATTCTTCAGGTGTTTCCTCGCGTTATCTTGTGGATAAATCGTCGTGGCGAGATCGGAGCTTCCATAAAAGCTCCGTATGTCGCGCGGAGAGACAGCCCGCCCGAGCTTGGGAGACGGGCATTCCATTCTGCGGCACTCGATCTTCCCCCGTCATATCTTCGGGGTTTGCGGGACGACGTGCCGCCCGCGGGGGTTGTCGTTATCGCGCGGCCGGGAAAAATTCTGGCCGTTCACCACGACAACACCTGCCGCGGACGCGCTACCAAAATCTTCGCCGGCCGCCCGGCTCGCGCCGCAATCGCGCCGCACCGCGGCGAACAAAGAATTTTACGAGGATGCCCACAGTCCTCTTCCCCTGGGCGCGTGTAATCTCGTCCGTAAACATGCATGGGAACATGCCTTTGTGTCCGGGTTCTCTGCCAGTTCGCCGCCAGAGCTATTTTGTCCGTTTAACAAAGAGTTCACCATTATCGCAGCTTATCTCCGGCGTATGCCGCAATAATGAAATAATGGCTGATGCTGGCCGATTAACGAAACAATGTGGCCCATTTTCCACTCCGCCCGATGGACGGTCCGTGAGCTTAGCCGTTATCGTTTCATTTTCCATGGAAAATGAAGTGCCGAGTAAAGAGAGATCCCCTTCTCGTCCCGTCTCGCATTCCGGAGTCGGTAAAACCGTAAGGGGGACGGGTAATGTCTTGAAGATGATGTCTTTGTTGGAAAGTTTGTCGTCGTTCATTATGCATAAATAACAGACGTTAATGGGAGAGAAGAGCCGATACGAGCTTCCGTAAAGCATCGTTGTAATCGGGAACGAGTTGCAGCTGGGAACTTGAAGTGTCTCCGGGCTGGCGGGACGATGCATATTCTGAAAATGCTTCCGCAGTATCTGCGAGAACGGGAATATTTTATATTATTTTGTATGTGTAAAGATTCTTGAAAATATTCTATAAAAGAATATCCCGAAGATATGTAAAGCGCGGACATTTCCCAAGTACGATCATAATAATACAGTTGTCTACTTTCGGTTACCGACTTGCTTTACGCCGAATCGATATCTAATGTTCTGCTATAAGCGTTTGCGCCATTTTATATATCCATATGATCGTCGCGCGGAAAGTAAGATGAAAAGATGAAAAAGGAAAGGTGACAGACATAGACTAACACGAGTTAAATATGGATTTGAAGAAAATAAACGCTGGAACAATTTTTAAAGAGATTTTAAGTTAACAATCAATATTTTTCTTTTCAATATTTAATGCAACTATTTATTAAAGCCTTACAAACGTTACAATTTTTGTCGTAAGATTGCAACAAATCTTCGATTACTTTTACTCGTATCTGTGATGGATGCGCAATGTCTGTCACACGTATTGCATTCGTTGGATCTGCCGCGCGATGATAGAAACGTAGAAGAAAACAAACGTCCTGAAGTGGAGAACATTAGATTTGGATTGTTTGTAAAGTAGATTGTCTATAAATTGATCGCTAAAGAAATGGTATTATTGAAATGGCTCGGTTGTACAATAACGTCACCAGGAAATCGGCATTCCGGAAACGTTTCACCGTAATTCTCAGCATTATGATCTTCCCTGATTTCTTGAATAATATCTCAGCTGCTGATGAGATTACTCGAAATCGACTGAATCTTTCTCGATAATCACACATTAACGAAGATAAACCTTAATGAGCAGGTTTCCTGGTGGAGCATGCCATGAGTATCAGGTCTTACATCTTCCGTTCAATCTTTTGATTGCGATATCGTTCCCGATCGTCCATCCGAAAGTCGGTAGCGTGATTTTCAGGACTTAGCCTACCACGAGCAGCAGCAGCAGTCTCGAGGGGTCCAACCCTCGTGGAGAGCTCATTAAAACTCTCGCGCTCGTTACGTAATCGGAATTACCCGGGAATTCTCGGTCAGGATACGCGCAGCTGAAGCTGACTATGCCACGGTACATGTCCATGGTCCGATGGGTCTCTCCGCCCTACGATCCTTCGGACATCGTCGTCCGCCTATACATCGCCAGTACCATCGCTGACCGCGGCAGCATACAATGGCTGATTAAGCCGCTTCCAAGCTTTTACAATGTCCACGTGCTGATTCTCCCTCCGTCTCTCTCCTGCTTCAATCGGACAAGCAGACTTGGCGAGTGCTCGGCTTGTCCCGGTACCCAGAGGTTCCCAAACTTGCTGGCCAGCAAAGGAAGATTACACGTCACCAAAGTGGCTTTTCTCGGTCTTGCAACAGGCGTAATAGCCATTTCCATGCGATAGCTTAAACTAACTTGGGACTAAGTTCTCTTTGATGGGGAACAATAAATTAACGCGGACACAGAGAATCAAGAATCCTTTACCAACAGTACTTGGTCGCTTGATGATCTCTCGAATCAGCATACGCTTTTTTTCTGAAATCGACTGCTCTCGACAAACGTAGGATCCTCGCGCTGCGCTATCCGAGTTTTCCCCCTCGTCGCTTTGGGAAACTCTGTCCTGATTTACATGTAGATACCCACGCATTCGTACGTCGTTATCATATTATAGCCGCGCATCCGCCGCACCTTGAATCCATTTTGCGGACAGATCGACTCGCTCCATCGCCAATAACTCACTCTCATTATCATAAATTCATATATATATATATATATATATATATATATATATATATATATACATATCAGCCCTCGTCCGAATAATATATTTCCGTAATAGAAAAAGAGAGCCGCACCCATCACGCGCGGTCGCAGTCTCTTCGCTTGAGAAGTCAAGCGATTCTTACTTTGTTAAAAACAAATGAAACCAGAAATGCTGAAGAAGCGGAATTCGATCCGTTTCTAGGCATGTCAGCGATGAATCGGATTCGGATCCCGCGCGGAAAACTCGCTCGACTCGTTTTAGCTTATTCCGCAATCTCGCTCACCCGATCTTGCTATAGTGTCGAGAGTTAAATACCGAGTGTGGTGCCGGCTTATGGAATTTCGCGAGGCTTGTCTCCGCACGACGGGCGACGGGCACTAGAATTGCTCTTCTGACAGATGCAAAGCGGCTTTCGCGTTATCCGCAGCTGCGCGTATTGTCGTCCCCGTGCGAAAGCTCTCGTCTCCCTCTGAGAAATTTAAGCCGGCCACAATTATCCCCGCGGTATTCCATAGATTTCGCCCAAATATTTATGACACGCGCCAGTGCGTCGTAAGTTATCGCACATTAACGGACACTGTGTATGTGTGTGTGTATGCCCGCTCCCTCTCTCTCTCTCTCTCTCTCTCTCTCTCTCTCTCTCTCTCTCTCTCTCTCTCTCTCTYTCTCWCTCTCTCTCTCGCTTTTCACTCGAGCGGAGAGATTAATGAGCAGTTTAAACTAGAAACAGAGAGCTCATATCGAAACGCGAGATTCATATCGAAATACGTGTTATCTGATTAATCATAATTGTCATTTACACAAACTTATATAGCATGCACGGTCAAATAAATTATTTAATTTAATTAATACGTTTAACATCACGCCTTCTCGTGCAAACATGATAGACGTTTCTTTCATTGGATTTAATGAAAAGATTTTCTTTTATAACGTTAATAACTTGTACATCGATAACAATGATAATATGTAATTTCGTTATTCATTGATGAGATTCGGCTTATATGGGAAAGTGGAGATAAAAATGTCATCTTCTTTAAAATTTTAATTCAGATACAAGACTGAGCGCAGCACGAGAATTGTCTGTGGAATTATATGAGTTATTAAAAGATTTATTTCAAACGCAAATATTGAGTAATTAAAAAATATATGTGATCCAGCGCTATATAATTTTAATCTCTTTTAATATCTTCTATCACAGAATTATCATCCAAATGATAATTATCATTTCGTTAACATTTGCGCGATATGGATTTGATAATTCTCAGTTTGACTTCCTTCTATAGTCATCATCTCACGATTTTCGAAGCTGTCTTTCATACCGACACGGTGTCAAATCTTAATTAAAATTATTGAAAGATTCGTATCTCCGAAGAGATTTGTCGATAACCCCACTGGATATTATATAAAGCGACTCTCCACTTATTCAAAATCCAATCCGTTTATTTTTGTATTATAGAACCGAAAATATCGGCAATTCAGCTCGAATATTTTTGGGAAATAACTTTGCGATAAAACGGGCAGATGAAACGGATAACCACGATAAGCGAAAAGCACCACCATAATTCCCATGCAACCAATTTGCATTGGATAATGGCCTGATGGAAATTGGCGCTTTGTCGTCCAGATTATCGCGAGGATAAAGCGGGTTAGCGTAAGGTCATTAATCCCGCACAATGTGCACATATCGCATCTTTAAAAAATGTTTTGAAGGCATGTGCGTATCTCGACCTTTCGATCGGCCGCTTTGTCGACGGCGGATCGAAGCTTTGTCACGCTGATAAAAATCCCTCCGTCTGCCCGTCCATTCGACCGTCCATCAGTCCGACGTTTGCTCTTCTGACAAACACATTCGTCCCGATAATAACTCGGACGCGTCTGTACGTATCTGCAGACCGACAGCATAATGGCGAGACCGTTTTGCATGGCGGACGTTGATTATTAACGTCATCGCCGAGATTCGGCGGGACTCCGAAAGGAAACAAACACAATGCATTCCGCCGCAACGAGAATCACGGCTGGCGCCGTTTTGCGGCGCGACGATAATAAATATCTGCCATTATCGTGCGTATGATCTGTGAAGAAGCTAATGGGCGTTCTAACGTGAGATCTAACGCAAATCTCTCGAATTTAATTAGACAGTATAACAAATAAGATTAAATTTCCCTTGCGGAGAATCCGCACGCGCATGTACACGTGCACGTGCGCGTATAGAAGATGCGGCAACAATAGTGGACTCCGAGGTTTACGATTGTCATAACATGTCCGGTCATAAATTTGTGTTCACCAACACCGTGTAATTCGGGAGTATGATGTATCATTTGCTTGCGTAATGAGACTCACGCGCGCGCGACCATGATACGCCCCATGGACTAAGAATAACAACAATTAAGCCTCGCCGAGAACTCGAGCACGGAGCATGCATCATGACGCGTCCTAGAATTAATGCGCTTCTGCATCCGATGCGTTTCGTGCGCACATCGGACTTGCTTATCTTTTTTTCTCCCAGATAAGGTCAACGACGATAAATTGGCGACAAAGGATTTGCCATAAGGATGGAATGGGAAAAGGAATCGCGGTACTTTTAATACGAATTATTACATTATCCCTCTTCTTCTTCTTTTTTGAAAATTCTAACATCTAATCGGTCGCTTTTCCTTTCTTCTATTAATTCCTTCAATATCAATTTATCTTGTCAATGTCAATTAATAACTCGTTAATTTATATTATTATAATTTTAAGATTAATATTAAAATTGGATCTATCTCCCTTACATTTTTGATTCCCTATAATTTCTATATACATAGATTGAACTAGAATAATAATTCTTTTCTCAATACAGAAAATTGTTCCATTTATTTTCATCTCACTTATTTACTGTCATTTATTTATTTATGTATTAATTATTCTTTTCATAATAACTATTTCCCCTTTTGTGATATCTAAAATAACAAATTTAGGAAAGCTTCTAGTTTATTCATCTATCAGTCAAATAGGATGAATACTTTTCATAATTATTATTTCCTCCAAAATTTGATTAACTTGCTTGAGATATACAAGCTCGATCGAACATGCTTGTATTTTATTTTCATTCTCCTTTCTCTGAAACATGAAATGTTCTCCACAGATTTTACATATCCCGAAAAATCATACGCTATTTCGACAAAGCTATCGCTTTAATGAGATACTCATTAAGCAGTCTTGCATTGATGAATCTCGTGCGTTATGTCAACATTGATGTAACGCTTTTGTGCATTTGTTACACAGCAAATAGCAAATGCATCATCTAAATTCAATGTACAAAGCTCCGCTGTCGCATGTACTCCAAATTAAAATTAAAAAACGGGTAGAATTGCGACAGTGCGACAGCGAGAAATAAACAGGTAATGACAGCTAGGAGGAAACATTTTAGCTTTGAGATGGTAATCAATTTGACGATACGCATTACAAAAAACACCCAGAAATTGCTCTAGTTGAAATCGCGAAATTGAAGAGTAGATTTTTATTTGCGTCCTACTCAACGAAATTATTTCGATTCGGACGATAGTTTCAAATGGAGAATTCGATTAAATTTAATTAAACATGATCTTCAAACAATGAATTCGTTGCTTGGCGCAATCATCATCCAGACACGGTTTCTTGTAACACGTTTTAGCGTTTATGATTAAATGTTATTTAATTACTTTACAATTACTTAATTTTATCTTTATAAGACTATCGCCCGTTTAACCATTCTCCTCGCCAAATTTCAGAGTCACGCAGCATACGTCATCAGCATGATGTATGGTGACGTGCACTCGATACTTCCGCGGGCGCGCTTGGAGTGCGCGGGCGACGAACGCGGCAACATCCGTTGACGACGCGCGACAGGATTAATAAATAATCATTAGACGGCAATAAATAGCCCGTGTGTCCGACGGGACTGGACCGCGCGCACATGGATGTCTCTAATTATTAATGGCGAGTCCAGAAGCGCCGCGCGGACCGCACGTGGAGAGATCGTCGCGAGGTTGCGCGCTTCAAGTCGACCGACAATTTATGATTTCGACACGGCTCGAACCGCATGTTTCCTGCATTATGCGCTTGTCGGAGTATGTCTTTATGCATGGACCGGTAGCGCAGCATCCAAACGTTTCTCTGCCGCGACAAAGGCATCTTATCATTACTCGCTACGATTATAAAATAATCGTTTAATTTAATTCCTTGATCGTTCACATGATCAACGCGCATGCCAATACACTCGAATCTTAAATTCTCTCTCTCTCTCTCTCTCTCTTTCTCTTGAAGATACTGACCTAATATGTCTTAACCGTTATATATATAACGATCAATGTATAAAGCGTGGGAAAATAAATTATCTTTATCTAAATCTGACGATGCAATGGTATCTTGTTTTCTATTCTATTGAATTCCAAGTAAATCCTTCAAGAATATTTTATATATCTAATTGCTGAAATCTTTGGTAAATTATACTCGAGTCATTGAATATTTGAAAGTTTTTTGAAAGCACAATTTCATGGGGATTCAAAAGGATCTCTTCTTTATTCTATACTCGTGCAATCATGCTTGTCTTGAATTGAATCTTATGCCCCTGAAAATGAATCATGTCACGTCACAGATGCGGTTCTTAAGCTTGTCGATCCGAATTACGCGGTCGCGGAGAGCGGGGATTAACGCGATTTCGTTTCTGATTGGATTACAACGGGAATAAATCTGCGGTGATGTCGCACCGCACCGGTGGAATTTCTTCCCTTGCTGCCGATGTCAAATAACTCATGCGGCAACAATTATTTGGAATCCGGGAAATAGATACTGCGGAGGAATTGGCAAGGACTGCTCACGATGCGCGCGTACGTCCTCTTATGCACGTGTGGCCGCTATTAGAGGAACTTCATTACAATTTGATCGAATTCCGCGCGAAATTACACCACGCTACATTCCATACGGCATAATTGATAACAACGGCAACCGGTTACGCGATTATTAGTTAGTTTCCGCCTAATTTACGGAATATCTCGAATTCAGCGTTAAATACCGTCAGAATCTACGCATGTGTCTACGCATTCACGCGCGTGAATGTGTGTGCAGAGCAGTTGGATAGATATTACGATACAAATACGTTATTAGGAATGATAATACGATATGTTTCGACTTCATTATCGGCCGTGTAATCGCACCGCTATCGAATGAATGTGTGCGACGTGCACGCGAACGCCAACACAATCGCGTGAATTATACCGTTGCTGCAATTACTTAGCAGAAGCACGAGGTGCCCGCGGTACGCAACGCGTTAAACAAACACCATCATATAGGCTTTAATGCATCCGATAAAACCCCGCCCTCGGGATCGTTGCCGTTCGGTCGGCAACGATTGCAATTGTTAAAATCGATGCTCCGCGATGGCGCGTAATCGGGGAGAGCTGCCAGCAACGAATCATAATTACGGTATCGTCGTCACGAGGCGAACGGATTTTATCTCATTAACGTTCCATGATATTTCACGAAGGGGAGAAAAAAAAGAGATGCGACGCGTCGACGCGGGCATTTTCAGGGCTTAGATTCTCGACGATCGACAACTTGCGACAGCAAGAAGACCCTCGCGACGTTTCTTCATTCCCGGTCACGCAGGAGTGAAAGGGGGGAGGGAGGGAGGGAATTACGCTAAAATGCATCCCGTTCGATCCTCGAGGGATTAATTATGTCGCACGAGAGGCGAAGGGGAGGGAAATCGTGTCCTCTCTGATAGCACGCTCGGGGAGTTGTTTGAAAGAAAACCTGTTTACCGCATGTTTACTTGTAAGCTTGTGTTTACGCGCTTCCGCGCCATGACGGTATGGAATGCGTCCGGTAACGCGTCCGTTGGACGCGCCTGTCGTCCGAATTTTTCCATTTCAAATGTATTCTATCGAGAATAGTGCCTCGCACTTTGCGATGCAGAACCTTTTCACGGATTCTCTCGGATCTACCTGCTTTTAATTAACATAAAAGTCAGTTTCATTTAAACTTGGACGTTCATAAACGTTAGCCTCGCTTCATATCTCCTGCTCAAAGACCTGAACTCATTTTCTGTATTTTCCAAGGAAAAAGTGAGAGAAAGGGAGAGAGAAAGGGAGAGGAAAAAGAGGAAAAGGGGGAATATATTTTATATGTATCCTCCCTTTTTCTCCGTCTCTGTCTCTATCTCTCTTCCTCTCTCGTGCTTTTTCTTTATATTTAATAATCTCCTCGTAATGTAACATGTTCCATTACGATTACGCTACTTCTTCATACATTAGTACGTATTTCTTTAGCGTGTATCCCTTTAAAAAAAATTATAAAGCGAGACATAAAGGATATAGTTTGAGATTTAAATGTGATTTAATAAATTACTCGTTTTTATTCTGGTCTTTTTACATGCATGGGCAATCATTGCTTCGGTTCAGTGTCTCAGCTGTTCGTTTTCTAAACGCGAAAAGCCCCTGTCGTTGATAGCAAACAACCGGAAGCAAGGATACACGAGGGTTGTTGGTGAACGATCGTTGTCTCTTTTTCCTCTTTCCTCTTGATTACCGAGATCGTTAGAACGTGTCTCTGGCGGTTAACAGCTGTGCTCCGGTATCATTCTCGTGGCACAGCAATCGTCGGTTAAACACAGGGCTGCGTGTTCTACGATTGTTGTTCCTGATTAGCGCGCAACGGCAACTCGGAATTTGGCTTTTGTACCGACGACACTTTGTCTGTGTCACGTCAAACGCTATTTAATGAATTTTACGAAGATTTAGGACGAAAGAAATAGTGCGTTGATCCTCGCGCGAGGTATAGAAGTATAGAGGTAGCGATTTTACATTTAAAGAGATTCAAATTCTCAGGAAGATTCGTTTTCGTAAAATATACGTAGCTCGGATATCGTAACAAAAACTGATCCATTCAGTTATACGAGTCTTTGCTCCCTTCTCGTCCTTTCTTCATGGTTTTGGTAGTCTTTGAGAAAAAATTCTCCATGTTTGTATTCCCCGTATGGGCATGCCAACCTTCGAAGCAATAAGAACGTTAGCGTCATTGAAATGTCCGCAAGTGATGAATAATTTTCTGGAACGACCGAAGGATCCCCTTCGTGCAGAACGCGCTCTCGTCATCGCCTCGTTTCGTTCAGCAAAAATTCGCTCTCGCGGCGAGCGTAAAAATTAGCGGCCTCGTAACTCTTTAAGAGTTACGACGCGTGATCCGTTGCAACTCCGACTTACCTTGTACCTACTTCGAGCTTCATCCTTGAGTCTTATTCCGCTGTCGGTGTGTTTTATGTCTTATACAGGAACACGCCATTGTACAAACGGTACACGTTGCATATTATTTTTAACGAGGAACTCGTAGTTCCCGGAGTTTTTGGAATCGAGCGTTGCTCGATAGAAAAAAGGAAAGGAAAACAGTTTATCCAAAAATGTTTGATCCACATTTATCAGTTTTCATCTCCGATCTTAGGAGATTTCTCTTTCCTCGATGTAAATATATTAACAATAATAGGATGTTATACGTTACTATATTAAGTTAATGATATCAAAAATGATTTCATACTTCATATGCAACATTGATGTATGTAAAATTGATGACGTTCTTCACTTATTCTTTTATCTCAATTTGAATGTAAAGCAATTCTGAAAAGGATCGTTCACTATATATAAGAGCCCATGTCACAAAGAAATCGCATGATTCGCTCCTTTGAGGAAAGGATGCAGAAACGCGTGGTTTTCGTGCGGTAATGTTAATTCGAACAGATGTATAATGCGTGAAAAGATATATTTATTGTGCGTTTGATTGATCGCGCGACATGAAGATACTTTAGTTTTCAATCGAAACGTGTGTTCACTCGCCGGAGGAGCGAAAAACAGAAAAAAAAAGGTTCCACGTGGTTTTCAGCAAAATGCGATCGTCCAAATTTCACGTATCGTCGATTGATTCTATGGAGACGCGTTGATGCGTGAACGCT
The DNA here is from genome assembly GCA_020341155.1 of Eciton burchellii. Taxonomy (NCBI): domain Eukaryota; kingdom Metazoa; phylum Arthropoda; class Insecta; order Hymenoptera; family Formicidae; genus Eciton; species Eciton burchellii. The sequence goes on along the minus strand of JAHMML010000059.1, from coordinate 188,485 downwards.
TAAACGCCGGTGCAAAATAGCGTTGAAAAATTCGCTCGCGTTATTGTTGCGCGACGTGCGGGGCGAAGAACAGGAAAGCCACGCGTGCAACAATCGCGACGTCGCGACGTTTAATTGATCGGACGAATTGCATTAGCGCGGTCTACACGAGAGCATCGTCAGCTGAGCGTCACCGACCAGCGGAATAACTCGTAATTTGGTCGTGTTTAACGTGACAATCGCCAACCATATCAATCGCGCTTCGCGCAGCTCGATCTTGTTAAATCGCGGGTGCGGGAGAGTTATCGAATAATACATCAGCGTGCATCGGTGCTCGCGCGTGTCGGTGTCGCGATATTTGCGATGGTTCGATTACCGCCGATCGTCCAAAATGACGCGGTCTAATGAAATTTTGCGTGGCCCGACACATATTGATAGCCAGCCGTACGTTAATTCACGGCAACTACGGAGCGTTTCACGCTGCAAACGGACGGAAATTGTTTGCACGCGCGCGTGCATTGGGAGCTATTAGAGCAGTGTAATTAAATATAATAGATACGGGGATAAATGCGTGACGCGCGACGTTGAAGCAGCATGATAAATGAGGAGTTTATTTTCGGACGGATAATTCCCACCTGGATTGCAATGATACATTAAAATGATATCCCTCGTCAAAACGATATTATCAGGATTCGTTTTTATATTCGCGATAGATTTCGACATGTTGCATCGGGCGTTAAAAAAAAATGTACTTAAAAATACGATCGCTGCTCGGAGTTGAGATCCCCGGAATAACGTCGAATGAAGGGATGAAATTTTGTTCGTTCTCTGATATGTCCAATAAAGTTCACGTTACGTTTTACACATCAGCGTGCGATCATATTTCGACAGTTAGTTGTCCGTAGTTGCAGCGGAAAAGCAGCGGAAAAAAATCCCAGAGGGATTTCAGCGACGAACAACCAATCCGACGTTAATCCGCATTTACCTCCGCTCGACCCGCGCGCGGGTTATGTATTCAATTTATTATCCGCCGTGAAATGATCGGGATAAGGAGAAAGAGGAAGAGAGAAAGGAAGCGGGGCAGAAATAGCGCCGGTCGTTTCGCGATGTTTCACGCGCGAGCGTATTAAATCCGCAACCGTGGTGGATTTAATCGGAAAACCCCATTGGAAACGTTTCTGTAATTGATCTCCGGTTCCGCTGTCGAAGTAAACAGCAACGTGGGCGGCCCCTCACCCCCTGACGCGGTTACTTTGATCTGTTTTCAAAGCTTCCCTCCGCGCGAACGAAACGAGCCATCCTCGCTGTTACCGCTTCTGAAAATTATATCAAACTACGCTGCTCGTTTTCTTTCTCCCTCTGTTGCCGGATATATCCCTGCCGTTCTTTTGAAGGATGAATTTTGCTCGCTAAAAGTTCACTTCGCGTCCAGACGACGGCGGTGATGACGATGTCGGGAGTATTAATTAAAAGTTGGAAAGACTCGCGCGCGCCACTCGCGTTTCTCCGTTTTGTCACCGAGAGATATTAATGCAATGCCACGTGCATTCGCCGTAAATTTCTTTCCCGCGTGTCTCGCTTCGTTAAAAGTCACCAGTTCACATCTGAAATCTCGAGTTCCGAATATTATTTCCTGACCGTCTCGAGCACAATCTCTCCAGCCAGCTGTATCTTCGCGGCTGCATCTCGACGCTTTCACACGCCTCTCGCTTTTAAAGTAACCCGAAACAGATCAGATGCCGCAGGAATGTGAAATAAATAAATCAGGACAAGTATCTCGTGGCTATCTCGTGAAATAAAGATGAGGCTCGCGCCGTGATAAGCGAACGGAAATTATCTCCGCGTCGGGGATACCCGCCGTTCCGGCAGAAGGCAGCCGTGCAATTTGCGCGCCATAATGCTCATCCTAAGCGTTGTGTGCCCCTCGTACGCGCACACGCACGCGCACACGAGGGGAATTATTCTCAGGGATTAAAGTTCTTCATCCACGGTAATAAGATATTAAGCGAGCCGTAGACGGTCGTAGGAACGACGTCCTTAACGTAATGCCCGATGTATAAACCAGAGATGGCAAGCCGAGACGTAGACGCGGTCAGATGTCCAAGATTAGAACAATGAGATATACCGACTCGCTAAAGCCGGCCGAGATGTGTTATCTGATAGCGAGCGGCCGTTTTTCCGCGGTTATCCACCGCAATAACGACAATGCCGCCTAACATTAACGCGCGACGCGATTCGGCACGTATCCTTGTTGCGCGCGGACAACAAAGCTTCGCGGCGATCTCGCGTCTCGGCAATTCACCGAGAGAGATCTCGCGCGGCTTACGCTACTTGCAACCGGATTTCGCGTTTCCCCTCCGTGAAATCCCAAGAAGGCATCGCGCGCGATTCCTGCCTCGCGTTGCGTCTGCGGACGCAACGTTTGGCTTTTCGGGACCAGCCCTGCCGTACAAAAACCGCCCATAAATCCGTGCGCGGGACGACAAAGCGCCGGTCCCGCTGCCACGTGAATTATTGGACACGTTGCTTGTGAACGGCAGCAGGAGACCCTCGCGTTCCCTTTCTGTCTCCTTCCTTCTTTTTCCCCCTATTGCCGCCCCCATTGGAAAAATCGACGTGCTCCGAACGCCCCTCTGTTCTTCTCTCTCTCCTTTCTCTCCCTCTATTTATTCTCCCGCGGGGATGGCCTTGTTATATCCGGCTAAGGCCATCGGCTGTTTCCCCGCTTTATTTTTTTCTCGTCCTCGCGGCGCGATCGAGAGCGCGGTAACGATGGGTGGTAACGATTATGGCCTGACATCACGATTATGGTGACTTGTCATTAATGTACGGAAGAAATCATTTTCGTCGATTCGGGAGGAGAGGAAAAAATTTGAGATTCTGGTCCACCCGTTGATCGGCCGCTCTTGCCGTTGTCGATGGAAATAAATAACCATCTACTTCTAGTCGGCGTGGCCTGTCAACTTCTTTGCACCGCGCACGAAAACATCGGATCTTCTTTCTCCGTCATTTTTAGAGAATAACGCCGGCTACAGAGGATCTCGCGACCTCATTATCTCAGCAGGAATTTTTATACCCTCTAAAACTCTTTTGTTATTCTAGAACGCTTCTGGCGTTAGATTAATAAGTCTCTCTTTTAAGTAATTGCACACTCGCCAGTTTACGTCCGGTTTGATAATCCTCTAGCGGAATAATTCGCCGACGACCATGACGTGTAACATTATTAATGTAACGTTGTTGTGTACATCTTTCCTCTACAATAGTGCCTTGCGTGGAATAATCACATCAACGTGTTTTTGTTAATTTATCTTCTACCGTTCATCGATCCTTCATGACGTGACTTCTTCGATGCTGAGCCGATCTTCATGTTCTATCGTGATGTGATAAAACTGACGTTGCAGCCTCGTACTCTTATTTTTATCCTCTTTTTCCCCAGTTTTCAGATAGTCTTCGCTTGCCAAACTACATTTCCGTGATTTTCGTAACGTTTTTGCTCGCCGGCGTGTGCATTTCGCGGCTGAAGAGAAACGTACTGTGTCGTACGTTGAGCTCTTATCTCGTTGCCAGCCTGAGGGCTCGAGGGCAACCTCCGTGCCGTACTTTGTTCCAACCGGGACTTTATCTAGCGTGGTTTAAATTCCGCGGAAAATCGTCGTCGTACGAACGATTTCGAGGCAGCAGCCATACCGGAACTTCGTAAGCTAATAACCGCGTGCTCGCCCGTGATAAGAAGGCTGTCTTTAATCGATATCATTAGTGATCGTTTCTCCTCTTCAAGAGAAATTCTATTACAAAGTCGAAGCGATCGTGTTGCCGGAAGTTGCCGGAAACGAACGAAGCGAAAGATATTGAAAGATATTGCTTTGCGGCATACAGAATTTTGCCAAATAATGTCGAAAGTCGGTCGAAATTTCGGCCGATTCTAAAAAGAAAAAGAAAAAGAAAAAAGAAAATAATTACTGGTGAGAGATAACTATCGCGGTTCCTGCAAAAATTCCACCGATCAATTCAAGAAGTTGGGAAATACGGTAGTGGAATATATCGAGATGCAGAATATTACTGCGAAAGAACGTCGTTTCAACGAGATAATAGAATTCGCGATTAATCGATTTTTCTCTGCAGATAAAAACTCCGCAACTACTAATTTCTTCGCAGCGACAGGATGGGAGATGATATAGTCGTAAGACATGATATATTACTATTTTATTATGTCGCTATTTCATTGATCGGTAATTTTGTTCCGCATTGCATCACAACACACGCGCTACGCGATAATTAATATGCAAAGCGAGAAAGATGATAGCACGCAGAAAATGGCTAAATGCTTATCATCTCTTATCGCGGTTGAACAGAATTGGCGCTTGCGATACACGCGCGCTTCTATTATCTACGATTTATCATAAATAAGAGTCGATCATCCTGCATCCGTTTTATTATGGCGTTCTTGGCTATTATCAAAAAATTTCCTTAATACGTCCGGATTTGATTAAGATCTCGCTTCGCCGGTTTTATTTTATTGTTTCATCGATTCCGGCTTAACGTAAGGACAGTGTCAATGTACTGCACGGCCATCAGCGCAAATGCAGCGTTAGCTCTATTAAAATCGTTCTCTCCCTCAGAGAAAATCACCCGTAATATCCATGTTCGCATACCACCCATGAATACGGGATGGATTTGCATCGGTTTCACTTCGATTAATCTGCCATTGGAATGTATCAACTCAGTTTAACGCCCGAAGCATTTCCGCTGATTTAGTCCATGCGTAACGCAGTAATAATTATCGTTATTCTGCTATCATTGATGTGACTTCAATTTTGAAAGTCTTCCGTATCAGAAAATTAGTTAGAAAGGATAAATCTCTGATCAATATTTGTGATCAATAATAATAATACTAATAATAATGCTAGTGTTATGACCAGCAACGATTGATACACTAGATAGATAAATGTATTATTTATGAAATAGTAAAATGGAAATATTGTCGTTATTGCTAATTATTCTCAAAATTTTATTGATTATCTTTACATATAAATTCTATCAAACATGAACGTAATCGCTTATATATATATGTGCCACCATCGGTGCAAGGCATCGAAATATTCACGCATCTGCAAAGCTAAATCAGCCTGACCGATCAGCAACTTGATTACTCGAAGGCAGGTTGATTCCTAAACGAAGCTGCGGGATTTATCACACACGTCTCTGACACACGTATATGCGAAACTCATTTCGACAAAGCTCTCTCAATATCGGCTACTTTCGTGCTTATACATCGTCCTTAAAGTTATTAATTTAATTAATTACTAATAATCGCATTTAACGCACAGTGATAGTCTCAGATTTCTTCCAAGAAACTGTCAAGTCGAAGGCAACCGTTACAAACGAATTGGTTTTTGCAATTCTCTTCATTAAGATTTATTATCGTTATAAATTGTATATTTTACTCGACTGAATTCGCGTCGAGTAGCCAAATGCTTAGAATTGCTTGGACGTCATTGATTTACGCGATGAAAAGGGGAAGAATTCGAGAAAGGGAAAGAAGGAGAAAGAGAGAGAGAGAGAGAAAGGGAGAGAGCACGTAATAAAATATGCATCAGCGAGATGGAATTATCAAGGAACGCGTACTTCACGTGGGATAAAATTATCGCCCAGGTTTTATCTGTTTCTTTGGTAAAGGCGCTTTATAATGTCCTCCACGCATTAGAGCTGACATCGGGCACATCACGAGTCGGTTTTATCCTAATTGACTGAATAATTGCACCTCGCTTGCGAGGCGAGTTGTCAGCCGTTCTTTAATCCCATCGTTTCAAACGAGGCGTCTTTGATACTTTTATCGGAATATCCCGATATCTCGACGCTATTCAGCCGAGAAACGCTAATGATCGCCGACGCGCAGCTTAACGAGATAATGTGTTATCATCGGCGATCAATCGAACGGACATTAATACGAGGTTTGCTTCTTCATACCGACACCTCTTCGCGCAGCCCGCTCGCGGGAGAGTTAAAGCGCTTAATTATGTTACCGGGGCCTTACTAAGCGCGCCTGAGATTAATGAAATGGGACTCGCGAGATCATGTTGACAGACGAGCGAGTTGCTCCTCGCGATCTCTCGACGATATCCCGCAATTTTCTACATCGTCAAAGATCTGTCAATAAGGATGTTGCAGCGCTAGTGTTGCAATGGTCTTACAATAGCTAGCGGTTAAATTATATTAACGGAGCTTTATTTTATCCGCATAGTGTACATGCGTGTGGATAAAATTCCCATACGTTCATACACAAATTCACTCACGTGCAAATTATATTGCACCGAGCGAGCACATGAAAAAGAACACATATGTATGAATAAATCGACTTCAAAGAGATCAAAGATAGCATTAGAAGTTGAAAAATATGCAGCTCGATTTATAGCTTTTTATTTTGAATGCTACGCAAATCGAAATTAAGAGTAGGTGTCTCTTAATTTCAATTATTTAAATGAACGATTAATATACACAGTTACATACAGGTACATACACAGTTACATACACATACAGGTTCTTTCACTTACGGGAAGCGCACTTACTTATAAGCGAATTAAGTTTGACGCTTATGAAACCGGCTGTTAATTATTATGCAGGAATTGCACGATCGGTGGCTCGATCGATCATCGTAACGGCCGTCGAAATTTAAAGAGTGATTGCTATTTTGTGGAATTCCGCCGCGCTTATCGCCGCCACGTAACTCGCTTTCGCAACAAGTTGTACCGGATCCTCGACTTACTTTGATCGGCCGTAATTATGCACGAGTCGCGATCGGACGCACGAGATGCATCACGTTCCATCGCGCAAAACGGGTCAGGAAAAAGGTGCGCCTGGTCGGTCGTTGATGAGCGCACAATGAGCAAGCATCACGGCTGATCGCGAAACAATTGACGCGATAAGCACACGTGTGTTTCATTAGATGGATCAGTCTTGAAGTGATAATTTCAAGCATTTAATTTAAAATTGCCATCTAGCTCTTGGGAAGACTCTGCGTTTAAACGTGATAATTTATAGTCATACGTATAATCATTTAGGGCAATCGATCGATCGAGGCTTCCCGCTCTGATTTATTCTCTATGTATGAACTCTACCTTCGCACTCTTTAAGGAATTATATTCCCTCCGCGTGCTTTTTGTCGAAAATTCAATAGACCTTGCGAACGCGACGGCAAAGAATACGGATGAAGGCAAGAAAGCCGCAAAAACCAGCGGAGGAAACAAGGGCCTCGAGCTCGCGGACAGAAACCGGCGCGCGTAAAAGCGGGAGGGAAGGGGCGAAAGAAATGGCAGAAGGACGGAAATGTATGTCCGTCCCGGGAATATAGAAGTCAACTGTAACTACCACCCGCGCCAGTCGATCCCCCTGCGACACCCTGTGTGTTCTCACCCTGTTCGCCGGCTCGTTTCACGCGCTGCGAACGTTTGATGGAGATCTCCCCCGCATGGGTGAGAGCCAAGGTCGATCTTAAGTAGCTGAGATACGACAGTCAAATGGTTTTCTCGATGAAAGCCGGTAGAAATGTCCGCTCGCGAGAACGCGATCATGAGAAAGGGAAACGGACCGGCGAGATTATTTCTGCGCGGATGTTTTCTACCAAGTAGCGGTATCTATCCTGGCGCTGCTATTCTCGTCGCACGCAGCGACGAAAGCGTTTCCCAGAAATAAATGTCCCCGGGCGATGGGCAATTTTTTCTTTCCATTTTTTTCGATAACGAACGTATTTTCGGTGCGGGTAGCAGCGGATTTCCGCGCCAACAGCCCCCGATCGCGAACGTCGGGATACACGCGGTGTCTCGGAAAAACCGGCAGAGCGGAAGGGAGGCGAGGGATGTTTTAAGCGAGGCATCCGGAGCCGAAAGAAAATTGTATAACAATTGCGGAAGTACACGAAACTTCGGGGGGCCCCGAACGTCGCTAGCTACAAACGATTCTGTCTCCCTCGTTAAAAGTTTCAAAACTACTCCGGATGATGCAAATTACGCGTCCGCTTCCGCTGCTCGCGAGGAGTAGCGCGCAACCAGTCGGCCGATCGGTGAGAGTAGCAGGATTGTTGTAACAAGTTGGCGAATTGTTCAAAAGAAAATACGAATTACGCTTCCTCTGGCGTAATGTCGCTCGCTTGTTAGACGGGAACGAGGAAGCGGTTGGACAAACATGAGAGCATCCTCGGCGAGGAAAATGCCGAGTGCAGAAAATCCGCGCGGTATCTTTTTATATCATACGCACTTGTGCTCATTAAGACACCGTGATGTGACATTAATCTAGACGGGCTTTCTTACCACAACCAACAAATTCGATTATAATTTACATACGTGAATTTTTCGGTATTATTTTTAAACGATTTTCATTATGCTCGAGATAATCGCGGCGCTGAATTTGTTATCCCGGATTTTATCGGATCTCGTCTGATCTTCTTGGCTGATATTCGTCGGATATTGAGGAATGTCAGTTTAGCTGGACCTCATCAGATCTCGACTGATATAAACACGCGAGATTTAACGTGATCCAGCAGGATTTCACGAGGTCCGGCAAGCTTCGGCGAGGTCTGATGAGATCTGGCGAGATTTAGCGATGTCTGGCGAGATCCGGACATCCCGCAATAGTCGGGAATACACAAACATGATGCAGCCGAGGGGAGTACGGCCAAGATTGATGCGGCTTCGCGAAACTGGGCATTCCTGATGTTGTGCGTACTGCAACGAGACCGGAACGCGTCATGACGATTGCGGGCTACCGATGCGCTATATCGTCGCGTCTACGTGCTCGTCACGCGAAAATGAGCCTTTAAATTCTGCAAGACGTACACTTCGGCCTTGAGGTGTGCCTCTCTGCATAAGTATGCCACCGCCGAGTATACGGCAAGACCCCTCTCGCGTAGAGCCCGAGCATTATTCTGAAATATGACGCCAAATACCATTCGCCTCCGCTTACACTCTGTCGAGCGAGTTACGATTTCGCGTAAGTGACGTGCATTCCTTCTTGAGGACTTAAATAAAGCATCGCGGGAAAAGAATGGGATAACACGCGTTATCGCTACACCGTCCGATCGCTCGAGATCGAGATCGTTGTGCGCTTTATTTATCATCCTAATGATTATGTCGTGTGCTGTACAGAAAAAAAATGCATGGGAAAAAATATGACAAAAAAAAAGGCAATCTATGGATATCCGAGGTAGCGCAAGAGTTGCCTCCTCGTTTTTCGGGAATTGGTTAAAATTGAACGTCTCAGCGTCGCGCGTCACGTTCATCTGTTCCAGAGGGCAGAATTGATCTCCAACGCGGGCAAGTTATCCCGTAAAATTTCGCTGGAAATTACTGCACTTCCCGGTTCAACTTTCGCTCCTGTCGTCACAACTCACCGGCGTGAACTCGTGAACTCTATTCGTGGGTCTACGGTGACTTCATTCGTTTTCCAGGATTATGGCCGGGGACCGGGGATCATTCGTACGGGAAACGTGTCTTCGCCGACCGTGTTCGCGATAGTTCAAGATGTAACCGCGAATGAATTCGTAATATCGGGAGCTTAGCGCGCGCGTCGTCCCGCATCAGCTCGAAGTACGGCGAGCGCGCTGGGGTTAAGCTGAGAGGGGAAGCCCCGGTCAAATCGCGGTTTGATGAAGACGACATTTCCTTTCTCCGTTCTTATTCTATTCCGCGCGAGCGATTTACGCCTCGGTACGCTTCCATTAGCGGCAGATCGGCCGATAAATCGAAATATTCCCCGCGATCGCGCGTTAATTCACGTATACGTCTTCGCGGCGCTCGCCGAGGCTCGCCGAGCTGAGAAGCGCGGTGAATCGGAATTATGAATGCCTTGTCTCGAAATTAACAATAAGAAGGGATCGCGGGAGAGTCGATCGCTGTTTTTTGCAGCATGGCGCTTGCAGCTTGACGGCCACGACAAGAGAGAAGGTCCCGCCTCGCGCCTCGCCTTGGCAACGTACGAAGCGCGTTCGTTAAATGGCCACGATAAAGCCGCGGCAGATCGAACGTCTCCCATCGCCCTCGGATCGTTCTCAGACCGCGAGCGGAATTAACGTTGCCGTATCTGAAATAGCCGGAGTTTACACCTGTGCGCAGTTACTCGCGCGAATCCGATATGCCGGCTTAATCCGACTTACCAGGAGTTACTGCCCAGGCGTATTACCAGTTCTCAGGTATAGCAGTGGATGCGGAGAATATCTCGCTCGTTCGGATAAGGCCCATTTCGCGAGATAGGCCCGGTATCGAGACACGTTGCGTCCGTCCTGTATGCGGGTTACATTGCCGCGACTAAGCCACGGGCTTGCCACGAGTTGTATTGTTTGCGCGATACTATCTATTTTACAACGACGTAAATGATACAGACTCTCCTGGGACAAATTCATCGATTAGCAGAAGAGGAGGAATCGATACTCGGGAAGAATTCCGTTAGAAACTAGGATTTACGCATTCTAGTTACGTACTCTGCGAATGCATGTCGCGGAGCAGAAAAATGAAGACTCGAAAAGCGTTGGGAATGATTTATTTACGATAACATCTAGATTGATATATCTTAATTATTGTTCGAAGAGACCAAAACTCGGTATGGAAAGACGGCCTTTCTGAAGACGAGATGATGCCAGAAATGCATGAGCAGCAAAATGTAGTATAAAGATGACGCAGATTGACAAAGATCAATGACTTCTGAAGTCATTTCGAGCGGCATCTGTGAGCATCTGTAACGGAGTCTCGATAGATCCGATTCTGACGAAGGAAGGAAGATAGAGGAATGCCCAGCGAGATAAAGGAATCGTTCGATCGATCGACATTGCCAAATCGGCAAGTGGTTCATGTCCGCTCCAGGTCTTCCATTTGATCTCCGTTTATTATCCCTCCGAAACACGCGCGTTCTCTTTCGACGAACGACTTTGAAGCTCGTTTCCAGCAACGATTAGTTCGCTCTCCAATTCCGGAATTGTACAACTTCCGGAGGTGTCTGAGACGCTTTCATCGTTTTAAGCGCGAAAGGGAAGACGGAACAAAAGGAAAGTTTGTTGAATCTTTCGCCGATGATGAAACGAAAACTCCGACGAAGATTTCATTGTCATCGTGAACTTTATTTGCACTATTTATTTATAATATTCAAATACAAGTGGAGAATAATGAAAAATGTACGTCCTCCTGATAAGCCTGAAGTAACTCGTGTCGCACACTCGGGAATCTTCTTCCCCGAAATTTATGCCGGACAAATAGTTATTTATTCATCGAATGACGAGCCTACGCCCGAATAAGTTGCAAATCGCGCGTTGTTATCCCGCTGCGTCGAATTTAAATGTCCGCGCAAACATTTCGGCGCGCGACTCCGAACGCGGCACGTACACGCCGGATAAGAAAAGGAGCAGAAGAGGGGGATCGATAAAAAGGCACGTCTATATAACCGGGAAGAGTGCCCGGATTTTCAGGTAATAAGGTGCTATGGTATGCCACGCGGCGCGTTCTGAAAATGTGGATCGACCCTTTCGAGAGTAATCTCATAAATACGGGGCTTTACACCGTACCCTCGTATCACCGGACGGTTGATACAAAAAAATAAAGGAGATACGGAGCAATGGGGCGCCGTAAGGGGAGACGTTAGAACGAAGAATAGTAGCGAACTATTTGTCCGTTATACTGAAGATGCCGGCAAACGTGACTCATGTTGAAGGTCGAGTCCGCGCGGGGTCAATATTGAATTATGAGAGTCAATATTGACGTATCCCGGTAAAGTAGAAGGGAGAGCATAGAATATCTTTAAACTGTCGCTGACAAAGGCGATGCATATGTAAAGGGTGAAGGCGGAAAAAATGCGATCGACAGTGTTTCGCTATCGACAGCCTGTTGGTGAAAATCTCTTAAGAAATGCTGAAGGGAAGAAGATAGATCAAACGATGCACAGCGTAGCATTTTTCATGCCTCCCTCTGACTTTCTGTTATCAATCCTCCTTTAACGGCTTTCTGTTATGGTTATTAATTATTGCTGCCCGGGAAAGGCTCGAAAGATATGTCGATGAGTTTTTCAAAAAAATGTCGCATGATCTCAAAGCGCCACGACAATGTATCTTATAAATATAGTAATATTACATCGGTTTGTCCCTTTTTACGTAAATATTATTTACATTTTACAAACGCCTGTTTTTCTTTGATATATTTGCAACATCGAAACGAATTTTTCTTCCAAACTCCAAATCTTGCTTTTGAATCGCGAATATTTTTACTCGAATTACTTTTCTTATAAATGTTACACTTATGAAATATTACTGAAACGTATAATTAATCTCTACATGGTTTTCAATAATTAATTGAAAGAGCAACAAGCAAAGATCTTGTTTTAAGCACATATGGATCTTTAATAAATTTGATGAATTGACGGGCGATACATAGAGAGAACAAGTGACAAATTCAGTTAAGAATGAACCGAATGAGAAAAACGAGAAGCAGGATTTTGCTTTAAAAGTAATCTCAGTTGCCGATAATTCTGGTGGTGGAAAAAGAAGCACTTCTCATCCTGAACCGGAAACTTTTCCAGTTTAGCCGGCGATAAGTCGATCGATTATTATTTGGCGATCATCATTGCCTTGATTGTGAAGAGAACAAGGCTCTCGTTATCGCGATATCAGCACTTTATTGCATCCATTATTATGATATCGATTGTGACTATTTTCTTGAGCATGTAAGATCGTCGATATAATACGCGAAACATTCCACATTTCCAATCGAATGTATGTATCATTCAATATTTTTATGAAAAGCTTTATACAGAAACCACAAGTATGCGAAAATTTTACGTCGGATTATCCAAATTTCTTTCATGAAATCGCTGTGAAATAATCATCGAGGGAAATAAAATTCTGTGCCGAATGTCGCAGAATTGAAACATTCGAGAAATCGAGAAGCGCCTAATTCTTGCCTTTCGATTGTGCTTTTCACTATCGGTCATGTATTTTCCGCGCTCGTATTCATATTAATAATCAAATATATATACTATTTAATATCCTTGTAAAAACTTTTATGAAAAAACCACAAGCGTGCGTATGTTTTTCGTTGGATTATCCAAATTTCGTTCACAATGAAAGCGCTGTAAAAGAATCACGAAAGGAAATAAGATTCTGTGACGAATGTAAAGCTGAATCGAGAAGCGCTTAATTCTCGTCTTTCGTCGTGTATTTTCATTACCGGAGATTTCAAGTTGAAAACAAAGCTCGATAAATTAAGAGAAATAGTTGCGCGCGATGGAGGAAAAGCGAAAGCAGAACAGACGTGCAACGAGGATATAACAACACGTACAAGCACCGAGATATGTGTGTTTGATCTGCCATTCGCCGACGATTCAACGCGCTTTATCGAGGCCGCTTAGGTAACTTTTATCGCGGTTTGTCAGGAATGGTTTATAACATGACCGAGAGACATCCGTTTCACGAGAAAATGCTTCCGTCTATCCGTTTATCGCGAACGGCAACATATTTCGTTCCTCGAGCTTCGCTTGAGCTAGCTTGCTAGCAATCCGCGATGTCCGTCGAGTGCATGCCACAAATTACCGTCGAGTCGGTAATTATCATTGGTAAAAAAGGCGAACCCATATTTTAATCGGCGCGCAATTAAAGTTTACTCGACTACACGCGACAATTTATCCTATCGGCTGCCTTCCGCGCTCGTATTTATATTAATTCCACCAGAGTGCAAGTAGAATCTGTGATCGTAACTATGATCGTAATTAGCTCGCGTATCTCCCGGAATTCCAACACGCGGCTTTCTTGCCATGTTCCACGCGTCAAAGCAGAATATGAAAGTGTTGTACAGCACAAAAGAAAGTCTATGGTATGACGATATTACACGAAGAAAACTTGATTTTACAAGACGAGTTTTCAAGACTTTTTAATACCGAAGAATAAGGCTTCTAAAATCAGAAGGTAGAATTTTAATAGACAAAATAATTTAATAAAACATTTATGTACGCATACTCAAAGAGAATTGCTTCCACGAAGAAAAGAAATTCTTTACACTCGTTCATCATAGATAAGAAATAGAGAAAAGGAGATAGATAACGAGAAAAGTGCTTTTCCTTTTTCGATGAAAGATGGACTTACTCTGGACTCTTTGTTGTCGTTTTCATCATGCTGTAATTACGGCACTGAGCGCGACAACGATTCTCACTGATGCCAGGCGAGTCATTCGTTTCCTTGGCAGCAACGACGCAGGCCCTTTAATAAGGCAGACAGCGCGTAATTACTAGCGATCAACGGAGAATTGTCAGTGCGGCTCGAAATTAAGGGCGCGCATGTCGCAGAATGCACACGTCGATAACTTCCTCTCACTGATTCGCGTTCGCGAGTCCTTACTTAGTGTGGACTTCGGAAGGGATATGCCCTGACAATTTCCTCGGCTTGGCTCGGCGAAGGATATTTATGCGCGATGATTATGTAGAAATAACGTCAGCCGACTCGTGAGTCGCGATTAAAATATCTAATTGAATGCGTGATTAACGAACGCTGTCAATTTACTGCAATCAACTGCGCTCGGGAGACCACCGTGAGACTACTAAGATAAGATACCGCGGATAATACGGATAACATTCGATCCTCCTTATCGTTATTCGATAAATTTATTTCAATCATTAATTTCTCAAATTCGCATTGAAGTCGACAAGCTCAAATCGAGCAAATCCGAGGAGCTCTCGCGAATTAAGTTTTAAACAGAAATGGCAATCGTCTATCTTGAAGCGACAGCTTCGATTTAAAAGACAGCAGATTCGGTTAAGTAAAATAAACATCGGTTGCCTCTACTTGGAATTTTGTTTCTTCGATACTTTCATGTCCATTCATAAAGCGTGCCATAATTACAGCAAACTTTGCTAAATCGTTTATTGAACTTTCGCAGGGCCTGGCTGAGAGCCACATCAAAGAGAATAATATCGTAAGAGAGGAAACTCAAGTTTCCTCTCGCGATTATTTCATTGGGGACACGGGGAAAATTGAAAACTCCGATAAGATAAAGAAGGAGAAAACGAAACGCAAGCGAGTGCATAACAATGAAGCGCAGATGTAGTCTTTCTCCTTCTCCATTTTCGCTTAAATCGTACTTCCGTGGATTTGATAAAAAGCCTCAACGATTCCTCGATTAAAACTAGGATTAAAAAGATACGAGGTCAAGCAGATTTTTGCGACATTGTCAGCGCGCTGCAATATTAAGAAGAAGGTTTCAGTATACGCGCGTATATTGTGGAACGAACTTGAGAGGGAAGATTAAATGCATTTTTAACGAAGTGAGAATGCGCATTAATGAAAAATGTCGGTCGCAGTCGCGACACTCTCCCTCTTACAATTCATGAGATAAATTCAGTGGAACATTGAAGAGACGACGAAACTCTTGGCCAAGTTTTACAATTATCCATTTATTAACTGAAATAAAAGTTAGACAAATTAAATCGTTACAGTTTACGTCGCATCCAATTCTGGCAGAGTACATACACGAGAGCAAGATGTAAACGACGTTCGAGATTTCCAGA
Organism: Eciton burchellii; assembly: GCA_020341155.1. Taxonomy (NCBI): domain Eukaryota; kingdom Metazoa; phylum Arthropoda; class Insecta; order Hymenoptera; family Formicidae; genus Eciton; species Eciton burchellii. Next base: position 172,981 of record JAHMML010000059.1, on the reverse strand, counting down.
ATCGTCGATGGAGATCTTGAAATTAGATCGGAAAAATGCCAGACGCTTTCCCGCTGGCGCGTGTCGTCCACTGGCCTTGATCATCCAAGAATCTGGTTTGATTGGCGCGTCAATTCGCGAATGCGCGACGTCTCAATCCGCGGGTCGTTAATTATGAAGGCGTACGAGTTAGAGAGTGTCTCGTTTCCCATGACGGCGGAATGAAGGCACCAACGGACGGGGCAGGGCCTGCAAGGCTGACGGAAAAAGAGAAAGAGAGAGAGAGAGAGAGAGGGGGGGGAAGGAGGACGTTTAACGCGCGATAAACGAACACGAGAACGGAGAAGCTCTCAAAGATGTTGTACGCGAGGAAACTTACGAGACGGCCGTCTCGTACGTATCGTCCCGAGCGCAATCTTAATTGGGTTTGTAAGAGCTGGCGGAATGCGGATGACGGACGGCTGTTGGCGTAATTGTTTCCGCGCATGCCCGCATTGCTACGTGAATCGTATAACTATAATCGCGCGCGTACGCTCTATCCGCTCGCGCGCGCGTGAGACCCCTCGAGAGGGCCCGCGCTGTGATCGAGAAGTCTGATGCATCCGGCCGAAGTAGCAATTATTAATCCGCCGTTCGGGGATATTATTCGTGCGCACCACTGCTCCTATATAACGTGCGTGCTTGTCTCTCTTTTGTTTTTTTCTCCGAATCGATGATGATGATCCGGTGCTCCGAACCGGCGCGCGTCTACACTGTAAGAAATTCATGCTCATTAGCTTCTCCGAGAGCCGGGGATTCCCCGCACTGTAAGAGATCGAGCTCGCGCATGGGTTTCCATGTACATCTAATTACGAGGCATCGCGAGCTAACTATCCGCGGACCGCGGATTGACGGCCGATTGACTTTACGAAACAGGCGCTCTCCTCCAATAATTCACGAGGATGCGAATTGTAAGAGGATCACGGTAATTGCACGTTTGCAGACGGCAGCTGTCGAGCAGCAATCGATATCGCGGAAATTAACGTACGTTTACGTATGCGTACGCTTAATTATGCGATCGCATACCTCGATCTCCGGATTGGCGATACAACTTTAAACGAATACTCGCGACTCGCGCGCTAAGAGGCTTGTGGGTCTCCCTCCGCCTTCTCCATTGTGGGCATTTAGGTGCGTGAGCGAATCGATATGGCTCGTGATTAATCGAAATATCGCGGTCTCGATATTGGATCGACCCAACAATCTTAAGACTCGCGCTTACGCCTCGCCTTTCTAAGACGAGTCGTTTTTAAGTATAACGCTCTTTCTCCTCCTCCTCCTCCTTCTTCCTCCTCTTCCTCCCCCCTCTCTCCCTGTTTCTCTCGCTCTCGCTTTTTTTCTCTCTTCTATTTATCACTTGTATTATCCCGCGTCGATACTCCCGGAGGCACTATCTCTATCTTCTCGCCTGCGGCTCCCGAGGGAGCGAAATAGAATTCTCATTGTCAGTTTCAATTCTACGATCCCCTCCCACCCCTTTCCTCCCTCATGCCCCGCTGTTGCTCACGTTGAGATAGGCCAAGACTCACCGAGGAGTATCTCCGTTCCGCCTCCGCAGAACAACAGATATTTCGTCGGAGTCGATCGATACGCCAATGCGATAATCTTCGAAATTTCATTTCGAAGCGGCGTCTTATCGTCGAGCACAATATATCGCGCAGATAATGACAAGCTTGCCCGAAACGAAGTGGCTGACGAAAAAAAATCCCTATTGTGCGGGGAGACGATGAGCACTGAACGTATCTGAATGTATTCTTGCCTTCTTGCCATCGTTGATCACATTCAAATGAATGTCAGCTATGTAGCTCGACAAAATCATGCATGTCGAGCTCGTCTCTTTGCAGTTTGCAATAAAACATTAGCACACCATTGCGATATAATTTCTCTTTAAGCTTTCTCTTGTGCTTGTTTGGTCTGTAACGAAATGATTCCCTAAGAAGATCGATTGCTCGCGATCAACTAATCGGGGATTAAATGCGAAAACGTTGGCTCTAAAGAGGTCTATCGCGATCGAGGAGATCTCGCACAAAATTAATTAAGATGACGGAAATTGATAACAAGACAGACAGCGAAAGTCGAGCACGCGTTCTCCGCTCGCGTAATTGTCTCTGCGAACATTTACGTTTCGAGATCTCGTATCGTATCAGAGGCTTGAGGCAAACGTCTCGTTGATGGCGAACGCGTTCAGAAATCCCCGGCTTCGGCTGTACGGCGAAACGACCGGGGCGTTCGATTTCTCGCTTTTGCGCGCGCGTCCATCGTGCGCGAGTTAGTCCCGTCCGATTAATCTCTTCGTGCCCGCGGCGGCAGCGATATGATTGGCACGCGTGATTGTTACGTGACGTATTACGAGCTCTGAAAAGCGCCGGATTAATCTCGACGAGCGGATGCACGGCGATTGAGTTGATCATCCACGCGCGCGCGCAAGATAATGCAGTGACTTAATGATCGATAATCACCGGCAAGCGATCGCAAATAGCGCTCGCTTCGCCGTTAGCGGAAAGCGTATTATTACGATACAATGCGCGCGAGCGCGCTATTTCGCGCGCTCTCGCCGTATTTCCTCTCGCCCTCAGCTTTTATTTCTACGCCCGTTATTGTCATTGTTATCCTCACGTTTATTTTAAATTTTTGCCATTTACGTCCGTTGCGCTTTTTTCCTCGCCCGCGTGCACGGAGATACCCGATCGTACGTTAGCTTGCGAAATATTGATAAAGCTTATAAAGCGAGATATCGAGGGACGATATCGTTATCGGCGATATATCGAGGATTATTTCCTGAGAATGAACTCCATCTTAATAGCAGACTATGGGAATGCGCATTAGTGCTATTTGCAAACGGATTCTCCGATGAAATATCGGTGCGGGATTTCTGCCTTTCTCTCTCTCTCTCCCTCTCTCTCTCTCTCTCTCTCTCTCTCTCTCTCTCTCCCTCTCTCTCTCTCTCTCCCAGGAGGATCTCGCGCGCGATCACTGAATAGATTGCGAAAGTTTGCCGTAAATAACTCAGCCGTAGCCCTGAAACAACGAGGTTATTCTTGAAACTTGGGGCTTCCCGGGAGAAGGGGGCGGGAGGGAGGGAGGGAGGGAGGGAGGGAGGGAGGAAATGCCGAGAATACCGAACGTAAATGCGCGCGCGGCACGTTGACCTGTTTTCTTATTATTAAACCTCAGGCTGACACGCGTCTCCTCCTCGCCATTTCGCGCGCACATTCACGCGATCCTCCACTCGCGGATGCCGGAAGGAGAAAGAGAGAGGGAAAGAGAGAGGCGGAGAGGCAAGTTTCGCCATTGCGAAATACGTTGAAAAGGCACAGCGATTACCCGGGGGCAACCGGGAGTAACTTCTCGCGGAGACCCGCGACTCCGCGGAAACTTTCTTGCGCGAGTGCGATATTTACGTTAAATCGCCGAGGGTTGAAAGAGAGGGAGAGAGAGAGAGAGAGAGAGGATCCTGGCCCGAGCAGCTTGCGGCGAGCTTGAGCGAGCGTAATAGTAGAGTGCCCCTCTCTCTCTCTCTCTCTCTCTCTCTCATTCGCCGCCATTGAAAATTGGTCGGCAAAGTCGAGCGGGCAGCAAAACGGATGCGGACGCGTTCCGCTCCCCGCTCACCGCTCTCAGCATCCGATCTTTCTTCATCGAATTATGAAAATGTAGCGAAACGAGGACGAAACGTGGACTTTTCGCCGCTTTAACAGGCGCAGCATGGAGCATTCCGCTGTCACATCTTCTTTCTTGGTGTCTCGCGTGGCTCCTCCTGGCCCCCTCCTTCCCCTCCCCGCCCCTCTCTCTCTCTCTTTCCGCGCTGCGTTGACAATTCGGAGGCCCGTGCAAGTGACACTTTCGTTTAAATGATTTAATCATCGAGCGGCTTCGCGAGACGGTGCAGGTGTAACGAGTTCGACGAGAGCGGGGATCTTGCTCATTGCTCTTCGTTGTTTCATCGGCTTCGTTGTTGCAACGCCCTTGTTGTCCGTCATTGATGACGGCTGATATGATGCTGAATTACATCGTTTCAAGGAAATGAAGATCTTAGGCGATCCGTAGAATCGTGAGACGGATTTTGTACAATCGAGGAGAGTTCGAATAGATTCAGGGATGAAAGATGCAAATGCGAGATCTTCTTAATCGGAACTGCTATCTCTGAGGATAAATTCTTAAATGTCATCTGTTTGTGTTTTACAGTACCGCCAAATCCTCCGCCCCAGAGACCATGGATTCCGCTGACGAGGCCAACTAGAACTAGACCAACTTGTAAGTATTTATGGTTTATCCGCGGTAACAACGACGCGATGACGCAAATATCGATGTAAAGATATCTGTAGCATCGCGCGAATGAAGCGAGCAAGATAACATGCTTTTCCACGCTCGATCCAGCAGCGAGAGAGCGCGTTTATTGGATTCGAAAGAGGCTCTCCTGCATTCCCGCTTACGCAACGAGCAATCGCTTCGCTCATAATTGCTTATCTGCGCTGCGTGGAGCGGCGTTCCCTTAATTTAACGTAAATATCAGTCGCGGATCTGAGACACGCTCGCCTCGCATGCGTTTCATTAATGCCTGGCTTCGCGTCGTCGTCGGCATTTATCAGAATGCGCGAGCGGCGTATCAGATCGATGCGTAAGTGTTTATTATCGCGTCGTGCACGCACGCGGAAAGGTGAAGCGAGATGGGATATACGACGTATGGGAAAAACGTACGGGCTGATGGTGAATAATGCACCGCTGTGACAATCGCACATGGCGACGAGTCAAAATACGGCGCGGCGCGGCGCGGCGCGGCGAATGCGTGCGCCGTAAAACAAATTGCGATTTACGCCGGATGGCGTAATAAATTCACGCACTAAAGGCCACGCGGCGCCTACCCCCTCTCTCTCCCTTTCTCTATCTGTGTTCCTTCCTCGCCCCCGCCCTCCCCCCGGCGATGCGATATTGAACCTTGCCGTTACTCGGCATCGTTGCTTAAGACCGCGAATCGCCGAATCGCGATCTGCGCATTTATCGCGTTTCCATTGAATTTCACGTTTCGTGAAAGATAAGATAATTCCGATGAAAAGTGTTAAGCCAATTAAGCCGTCGTACTTCCGCTCCGGTAACGGTCATCAGACGTTTACGCGAAGACGTTTTACACGATCATGATGCATCGGATAACGTCGCGGAGATCTCGATTTTCACGGTGTTGCTAGTGCTCTCTCTCTCTCTCTCTCTCTCTCTCTCTCTCTCTCTCTCTCTCTCTCTCTCTCTCTCTCTCTCTCTTTTTCTATGCCCTTTCGTTTCATCATCGAGAACAGCTTTCAAGGTCCTCGAGCGCCTTTGGCGACGATAAAGAGATGAATCTTTAATTATTAAATTAGGGTGGCAGTTTTGTCCAACGCAGAGACTGAGACAGCAATAATAGTTTCCTAAAATTACCTTTTTAATTCCCTCTCTCTCTCTCTCTCTTTCTCTCCGAGAAGAATTCTCTCAAGAATTAGTGTTTTAATCCTCTGCTAGATCAAAATTCCATCTTCTGGAGGAGAATAGTCGAGAGGCATCAATAATAACTTGATCAAATCTGAATCCAAAAGGGAGGGAAAGAACGAGGAACACCGGAGCCCTACGCGCTTATCCGTTCGCGTCCGAACCGAAAACTCGCGGCGCGATCACTCGGGGCGAGTCGCGTAAATTCACCTTAACGTACCCCCGTACGGACGATGGGGGCACCTTGACCATCGGTCAACGCCGACGAGTTTCGCAGTCCGGGAGCGTCCCGCTGCATCCCGGCCACCGCCAACGGCTATATACCGCACCATCTGGACAGATTTATTGCACGACACCGGCACGGCGGCGGTCGTGGTAGCAGGAAGGGCTGAAAGGGTGAAAGAGGGAGAGAAAGCGCGCACCGGGACCGGCTGGCTCTGCCGGAGCTGCCGCCGTCCAAAAGGAAGCCATTGTCGGCTCGCGCTGGACGCGATAAATCATTTCACTACGGTTTACGCTATTCATTATTTACGAGGGGGGGGGTAGAGGGGGAGGGRGAGGGTCGCATTATAGTCGTCGTTGGCGATGCTCGCTGATTAGTTGTACCGTTTCGCGTACAACAGCCGCGTGTATCCGCGTGATATTTGTCTGGATCGTTCGATAAATCTCATCGCGGCCTCTCGCCGGGTATCCCGCTTTGACGCGATTAACGCGTTTTTATCGCCGCGGATAAGATATAACGCGGAAGATTAGTTGCGGATCAGTTTATCTTTTGAGCGCACGCGCCGTCCTAATTAAATAACTCGGTAAGCGTCGACGTTCAGCCGCACGCGGGATTCGCTTTGATTCGTTGCGCTTACGCAGAATTATATAATTGATAATATAAACGTTCATTAACCGTGGGCTGTGTAATACGTCTGCCCGCGAACTATATTATTGCGCGTGCAGAAACTGGTAATTTATCGGTGTTTAGATGTATATCGTGCCGGAGATGGCGCGTGATTTGACGTATAACTGACTTTCATCTAAAAGCAACGCGCTCCATCCTAAAAAGCGGCATTAGCTATTAAATTCTGGGCAAATTGCAGACACTTCCGCTGCAAAACGCGCCCGCTGTAATTCCCGCGGGCGAAGGATATCGCAAGGCGTGATACCCGGCGAGGGCATTTTCCAATTAATTCCAAAAGCGATCCCGTCAAATGGAGGATCCATGTCTAAATACGTTTCTTCTCGGGAACGCACAATATCCCCGAACTTGACAGACGGAAGATGAAATGCTGGAAATCGAGCTTTTAAATTCCAATTGCAATCGCAAATCATTGACAGATACCGCGAAGAAGCATGAAAAGTGTTACACGCGCTGTCTACGTATCTATGATCACTCAATAAGTCGAACTGATTCACGATTAGATCATTAATCATCGTTAGTACGTTTTTACCAGAACAAAACGTGCTAAACGCCAAGTTTAGCCCGAAAAATCTCCCTTAATCATCATCGCTCGGCAGATTGATGCGCTTCTCGCGAGATCGATACCCGGCGAGACATGCATCGGAATATGCGTCTTCTGTATTGCTGCATACAAAAATATAGAATCGAAGAAAGTGTAATTTTAAATTTCCGTTATATTAGTTATCGATACTCGAAATCGATACTATATAGATTATTCAGGCTTCATTTCTTCTATTACGCGCCTGCTTTAATAAAGAAGCATTATTATGACTTGAATTCTCGGGAAATTTTATAACTTGAATATATAGGCACATCATTAACAAACGTAATCGAACATCGCGCGCTGCACACGGCGAATCATCAAGAGAACTCGAGGAGGAGCAGCTTAGTGGCACCACGCCGCCACGATCGCAGCAAAGCGTAGCATCCGGCGAGAGCTTACCGTTTTACGGATGCAGCGGCAATTTACGAATTATGCGGACCGATCTCCCCGAGATCGCCGCAATTAACGCGACGAGCGACCTTACGGTTCACCGCGCGTTCTGGGTAGCTCCAGCCAAGTCTTGGTCATTAGCACCGTTGCAGCAGGCTGGAACCGACTGAGAATTATCCTCGTTCCGAGGATACGCGCGGTATTACATTTGGAATCTTCAGTGATAGCCTCGATAGCCAAGATAGATCGGTGCGATAGGCCGATGCGTACGTGCGATTCCGTAAAATCAGACCGGTAAACAGGTTGCCAGGATCGACCATGGGACGCATTCGTTCAGAATTCGCAGTTACTCTAAAATTCCGTTGCTGCTTGCTCGCGGAAGCGAACGACTCTTCCCAAATCCGTTCCGAATCTATTATGGATTGGGCTTGAAGCGATCGGGAAATTAGATTCGCACGTGTCATAATTACAGATAGAATAACGGGAAGAGCATAACAGCAGATACGAGCAGATACGACCATGACGAATGTGCAATACACATTCTCAAAGTAATCAGGTAAAAAACTTGAAGACCTGACGGCGACTCTCTTTGATTTCACTCAAATACAAACGCATGAGTATAATAGTAAACGGATCTCCACGAATCTGTTTCCATCACAAGCATTGTCCCGCCTGTCGACTTAATAAAGGAACTAGCGCGAGTTTCAGCACGGTGTGAGATTAGGTAACCGTTTCTGGGGCTGCCAGCAGGTAGGGCCGGACGTAAATTACTTTCTTACACCTGAAGACAGTCCCAACAATCATATCCATTACGATGGACCGTACATGGTCAGGTCGGGGCGCAGCGAGACGCGGAGTAATTATGCGTCATCGCCATTGCGATCCTCCGTAAGTGCTTGCGCGCGCGCGCGATTAAATTCTTATTAGAGATTACTATTGCCATGCGCGCGCGCGCGCGCGCGTAACGGTAATCATCGCCGTTGCCGGTTTTGTCGCCATTATTATTATCGTGATCGCCGCGGCGCGTTACCCGAGCAGGTGAGCGGGACCGCGTTTGTTACTGTTAGTCAATATCGGACTCGGCTATTACTTTCGCCTTCGCCTCGCCTCTGTAGACTCATTGCCTGTTACTCGATTGAGGCGATTATCTCGATTTACAACAACGAGTAATGAAATGATGCCGGTCAATGAGGCGGAGGATTTATTTAGATTCTGGGACAAGGCTCCCAGAGATATCGTTAACGAACGATCGCTTATTTTTATCGGACCTTACGGAGAAATCCTTGCGAGAAATTCCGCGCAGGGAGATTTTAGCGTTGCAAATTACGAAAAGTGTTTCTAATCTTTTCTTCCACGCGCTTTATCGATTATGCTTAGATGCTTGGATCCCGATTACAGTTATATTAATTCTGCTCGAAGCAGATGGAAACAGTTGTAAGGCTACGAGATCTCCGCCGGATTCTTAGCAACGTTTTCAGATCGTAAAGGAGCGTATGAGCGTTGTAAAAACGGAAAAAATAAAAGCGTACATTCATATCTCACTGGCATTGCAATGGAAATGCGCGCCGCGCTTTCCCCGTATCTCCCGAATGTACGTTTTTCAAAGGCGAACTTCCTTCTCGGTTGATTTATATCGCCGCGTTTTTGCGCTCGCAAAAATCGACAGGATCGACCGGGAGGTTTCGATCTGTGAATAACGTTCGATTGCGGAGTGCAGAGACAACTCGCGTATCTCGACGAAAGTTGGCCAATTATTCGCGGCAGATTTTTGTACGTTGTAAATGTCCCGCCTCCGTGAACGCGAGATCGTGGTAATACCGATTTACGAGCCAACTATTTCGGTACTCGCAGCTTGCGCGAGTTCGTCGCACCGCAAAGTCGCTTATTTATCGTTGCCGGAATCTCCGCGAAGTGGATTCGACTAGGAAATTTCATTCAGCTCGCGGCGCGCCGTATTCTGTAAGATATTTCCTGAATCACACAACAAGCCCTGGAACCGCTGGAGATTCTTTGACGAATTTCATTCGAGTCCTCAATCGATTTCGAGTGTAATGAAATTACTCGGCATCTCTCGATTCTTACGCGGTTTCAGCGAAAAGAGAAGGATTTATTTCGGAGCAGATCTAACATGATTGTGTCATTTGTTACATTAAGACTACTGCTTATTGTTTATTATATTACAATATGATATAAATAAACTATGTTTTACTCTTTTTATCATCATTTATTTCATATTCTTATTTATTTCAATTATTTCCTCTCTCGCATCGTTCCAATGAAATTATCAAATGTCTAACGAAATTTTCAGTTTTATTGAATTAATAAGATACTCGAATCACAATATGAGATTAAATTGCATTTATATGTTTATCAATCTCCACTTTGCTTTCTGATTGAACGGAAACATGTCATGTAAATAATAACTCCACACACACAGAGAGAGAGAGAGAGAGAGAGAGAGAGAGAGAGAGAGAGAGAGAGAGAGAGAGAAAGAGACAGCAACGTTGGACTAAATATAAATTAGGTAGCCTGTCCGGATCTCCCCCACGGACTGGTTTGGTGACTCTTGGGGCAGGTCGTGCCACAGCATATCGCCGACCTGAGAGAATGGCTAACCGTGAATGGGCCAACGCTTATACGCTCATTGACTGCCGCCGTTATCGCCTTTTGTGATACAGCGTTCACTTAACGCTGGATATAAAATCTTGATTCGCTAGTGTAAATAGCGATCTGGATAAGAACGGCTCTCTCATTGCGTAATCGAACATTCTAATCCTCAATTCGTTCGTCTTACGTTGGATATATGTTTTCTAAATAAATGATATTATATAAATTATCTCTCTTCCTTTTTCTATATATACATAGAGTCGCGATATTATCTCTTTAATTAAAGATTACATTTTACCGCGAAATTTGGTATAATGAATTCTTGCAGAATTATTTTCAGTTCGACGAGTGGTTTATATTCTAATTTAAAAGAGAGAGAGAGAGAGAGAAGTTCAATCACAAAGCTCCAATTTAAAGTCTCACAATTTCAATTCCAATTTTCGATTAATGGCATAGGTAGAAATTTCAATATATTCAATTATAAAGACGACGTATATAATGTCCGCGTGTTCTCGTATGCGTGTGTCGTGCGCGCGTAATTAATATTTAAAATTCTCGCGTATATAAATATCTCACATATCTCACAAAGAGTTTCGCGAGAGACGTGCCGGTTTAATAAAATTCTCGCAATATATGTAGGATACTTCTATCCTGATGGAATTGTGAAGTATGATGGGTCTTTAACGCCTCGACGCCCCAACGATTGCTGGGACAATAAGTAAAAAACTCTTTATTCTTCTTAGATATAACATCTCTCGATAGACTAGCTGACAGCTGACGCTACAGCTTCGCCGTTCGCAATTCTACAATTACTCGACTACTGTCTGTCACACTACATCACTCTATACATTCTCTGCCTTCCTTTTCATACCCAAAAGTGGTGCTACATCTCAGAGTTGTCGGCCAATCGCTACTAGTTGTACGCCAACCGCTTATCATTCGATCTGGACGAATCACGTCGTTCCGCGAGTGTCAACGGTTTCTTTCGCGGTTGTCCTTTGTTCTAGATGCGATGCGTCCAACACACCAAGTGCGGGTCGGCTTCTCTGATTACATACTTTTGATACATGCCGCCATCGATAATCCCTTTCTTCTATACTATCTATTGTACTATCTACTACCTATGTTCTATATTATCTTCTATACTATATATGTATAGAAAAAGAGAGAGAGAGATGGGAGGCAGCAAAGAATGATAACCTTTTATAATGCGAATTATATAATGCGTAAGTTGTATTATTATTGTATAATATCTCTGTTATACTTTTGCATCTCCATGCTTCTTCTCTTGTTATATTTCAATTATCGCGATATTATGCTGCGTGACCTTGATGACAAATTAAGCGGCCATCAATATAGGCAATTAAAACCATCCAGCTTTCACGAAGCTATCGAAACTGAAGCGAATTAGGGAAACATTTTTTTTAAACTTGACGATCTAAAAACTTCTCTTTTACCAGGGCACAAAGTTACATCTCTATTTTGCGTGAATCTTTAATGTACGCAGCATTTGCAATGAGTCTTGTGCACCCTTGATCGAAGTTCCGGAAGTGTTCCTGCGAGCGTATTCCTCCGAGCGGCTAAAATACCTCGCAGATTAAAGTGATTAACAGGTTGGCTGCCGGCTGTCGAAGCTACTCGGCAGCTATTCGCCGTTTGCTATGGTTCCGACCGTGTCCCGGGCACATCGAGCTCGTCGAACTTTAGTTTACGACTTGCGGGATAGCCTGTCCTCTCGGCAAGTTTGCCCGGGCGCATTCGGCACTTGGCGAATACTTTCGCCGTCACGGCGAGTTTCCGCTAAACCGCCGAACGTTCGGCTCATTACCGTCCGAGGTTGCGATGAAAATTGAAATTGTCCACCGGCATAGAAGCGGCCACGGAATTGCGGGAATTTTATCAAACCGGCGCATCTCTCGGCGAAACTCTTGCGCGAGAATTTTATACATTAGTTACGCGCGTACGAGAACACGCCGACATTGCAACATCGTCTTCGTAATTGAATATATTGAAATTTCTGCCGATGCCGATTAATCAGAGATTGGAATCGCAATTGTGAGACTTCAAATTGGATTTCTATGATTAAAATCCTCTCTCTCTCTCTCTCTCTCTCTCTCTCTCTCTCTCTCTCTCTCTCTCTCTCTTTCTCTCTCTCTTTTTTTTTTAAATTATCATCGACGACTCGTCGAACTGGAGATAATTCTGCAAGAATTCATTGTGCCAAATTTCGCGGACACGTAATCCAACGTATTTAATTAAAGAGATAATATCGCGAGTACCAACAGATTGTGCACCGCGCACGGATATATGTTATCAATAGCAATAAGCGAGATTTCGGCTGGTTTGACTTCGCCACCAATAAATGCGCTCGGAGAAGCGATCAGATTTCTAACAGCCCCAGAGACATGGTCCTGGATCGTAGCGATGTTTACTATAACTATTCGGTAACTTTAATCGTTATCCGTTTAGCCCGCTAATCCTCGGATTAAATTAATTCTCTCGAAAGTGGTAGGATAGACGCTCAAAAACAGACGCGCTCGCGCATCGAATCGCGCGATAGAATAAACTAGTTGAGATCGCTAATGAGCTAAGATTGTACAAGATTGTACAAGAGGACGCGAGAAAAAGAAGAAACGTGTGTTTAATCTTCTATAAGATAATTCTCATCGTAATCATCAAGCGATGGATTGCGTCGATCGTTAGGTTATTCCGCGTTAACGTGCAGAGCCTTTTATAGAAATCTAATACACCAACGAGACTCGAGGATCGATTTCAAGAGATTCGGCAAACGGTGTCAAAAGACAGCCGTCGTCTTTGTTGCCGCGATCATTGCGAATGATAAGACGAGCTCTCGAATCCACGTCATTCCAACATACGTCTATTTCCGCTTTGTTGATTAAAATAAAGGCACGCGAGGGAAGGACGGCGGGATGCCCATTAAGCGATGCACGTTTCACGCAAGATCGAGCCCGAATAATGCTCTCTTAAGACAATCTCGCCGGCCCGCTCGGCGAAGATGGCCGCGTTAACAATCCCTTAGAAGGGGCTCCGGTCCGGGAGGGGGAGGGGTAGGGGGAGGGAGAATCGGGCGAATTGTTAACGATCGTATTTATCGCGGCGATTAAAAAATCGACCTATCGGTCGGGCCTCTTATCGCCGTCTCTTATCGGGAGAGCGGATAATTAAAGATTAAAAGCGGCTGCGCCGCCGCGCGCGCGCGCGCGAGGCGTCTCGCACGGCTGTAATATAATTAATGTTGCCTTATATTTTGCGTTATCTCGCGCCCCGCATCGCGCGCTTCGCTGCATCACGGCAAAAATTCGGTACAACAAATGGTACCTCATCGGGAGCGTCGACATTAAATTAATGCCCCTCGCATCCTCTCTCTTCCCYCCCYCCCCCCCCCCTCTCTCTCTCTCTCTCTTTCTCTCTGTGCAGAGCATCCTGTTGTGTTATCACGTCGATTGCCGGAGCAGTGCACGCTCGAGTAACGAAACCGAAAGTACCGAGTCGTCCGTCCGATATCGCGCGCTCCGATGTGCGCACAATGTGCGATCCTATCTTTATCTTTCTTCTTGAATCGCTTGGAAGGTGGCGCGCGGGGCTGAATGATTAACGGTGTTTTGAAAACGGCGGTTTCGAGGTGAATCCGAGATGTCGATATTATCTAAATGCTTCTCTCCCCCCCCCCCCCCCCCCCTCTCTCTCTCTCTCTTTCCCTCCCCCTTTCTCATTCTCTTTCTCGCAATATCGCCAGCTACTCTCGCGGCAGAGTACTACGCGTACGCGTTATTGGATTGCGCCGGATACCGCCGCTCAATTATTTACACATACACGCGGGCGCGCGCGCGTTCTCTCTCTCTCTCTCTCTCTCTCTCTCTCTTTGCTGCTGTCTCGTTCCCCGCATGGCAGTGGTATTTCACGATCGCGCTCGCAGTAATAGAACCGCTGATTTACTGGTTTAGCTCGACCGGGCCGCGTTCGAATTAGTTCCAGCGTATCAGCGCGAGTATTGTATTCTTCGGGGGCGCCGAAACGCCCCGAAATCGCATCACCGGCATATTCACGTGGATTCATCGATTAGCATACCGAGCGAAGTGATTGACCTGTTTAGCACATCGCGTTAAGCCGGACTGTCGATGTCGGATTGCAAAGTTTCCTCTACAACGAAATGACGTGTATATATATACATGCGTACGAGCTGAGATATCATGTAGGAGGACGGATAAGCTCCTCGGCGATCTGGAATGCGCTGAACGAAAAGGAGAAGCGCATTTCACCGCGCGTTAGCGTACTTGATTCGCATTCGTGCGTTCTAATCATAGCATTATACGCGCGACGAACGACTCGCGTATAAGAAATCGCGCGAGAGTCTGCAAGAAGACAAGAGAGAGAGAGAGAGAGAGAGAGACAGACATCGGGAAATTTATGCCGACAACCGGGCGACGTCGGCAAGACAGCTCGCTTTATGCTGATCTTCTTATCCCAGGTCACGTGTATCTCATACGCGCGCATGCGCGCGCACGCCTGAAGCGCGTATTCGTCTGCTAGTGTTTACGGCGCGCGAAACAGCACGAATCGAAAGATGCGAGAGCTCGAGGGAAAATGGCAGTTTGCGGTAGCGAGCCGTGAAGATTCGGGGATCGAGCGCGAAAGAGACGAGCCCGGAGATACGGAGATCGTCCCCTATTATCCTCGCAATGGGAATAATTTACGGTCATCGAGTTGCTCTCGATTTCGAAATCGCGGCGCGTGTTATCCGGAACATGAAAGAGATCGAGAGAACGGGAAGGAAGGATTCGAGGGTTTTACGTTCCCAAATAGCGGCCTCCTTAACAGAGACATCGTGTCAAATTGTATTCTCTCCATTATGAGCGTCACGTGTCATTATTAATATGATTAATAATAATCATACACGATGCACGCGCGAACAAAATGAATGAATCTCGTATCAAGCGGGATAGAGTCTGCGATCCGCGTAATGTTCGTCATCCGACGATCACGCGTTTCTGATAATCACGTCATACGATAATTACGTCATAAAGGGCCCCTGGTAAAAGCAACGTGCATTCCTCTTTTCGCAGGTATATTTACGGTGATGTGTTATAACGTGCTTTGCGACAAATACGCCACACGGCAGATGTACGGTTACTGTCCAAGCTGGGCATTGAGCTGGGAATATCGGAAGAAAGGTATTCTGGACGAGATACGGCACTATGCCGCGGACATCATCAGCCTGCAAGAGGTCGAGACGGACCAATTCTACAAGTTCTTCCTGCCGGAGCTGAAACGCGACGGCTACGATGGCATATTTTCACCCAAGTCCCGCGCGAAGACGATGGCGGAGAACGATCGGAAGTACGTCGACGGCTGCGCCATTTTTTACAGAACCGCCAAGTAAGTGTATTCTCTCTATCAGTCATGACGTTTCAGGACGGACGGGAATTAAAGAGTCTATTGCTTTTATGATAATCTGAGAGAGGATGGATATTACGGCGGATTAAGGCGGTTCGCGGTGCCTCAAATTGTCACTGGCGTCTCTTCGTGTTTTTCTCAAATGATCGCGATCAGCTTGTATGCGCACATCGAAAGACATCGCATACGTTATGTCCAGCTATATGTTTCCTTACCCGCGACGAAGCGTTCAACCGGATCGAGAAAAAGGAAATCGGCTATCGACGATCCTGGACACCCTGCCGAGACCTCGATTTATTAAGAGGCGTGGTAATTTAATCAATAAACGCATAACGGCGCAACGGAAAAACGCTCTCGAGCATTAATACAATTATCGATCATGCGCGATCGAACTCACTTCACGAGTAAATGTACCGTGAAATTTCCCGAGGGATCGATTCGACGAGATCGTATCGCGTACATATATCGAGAAATAAAGTAGCAAGATTTTAATAATCGTCCAGTTTTTTAAACCGTATGATTTGTTATTTTAATTTATAATGCTGATCTCTTGTCCTTGTCACTTGTGCTAAACCGCATATCATTTGTGTTCTTTCTCTAATTTTAAGAGAACTTTAGGGAATTTTAGGGGCATTTTTGAGGAAGGCCAGGGACACGCACGCAGGCGTTAAGGCCTCTGAAATCGCTTTCATTGATATGCGCAAGTCGATTCGGTCGATTCGAGGCAAACTTTGAATTATTCGATATGATCGTTTTTATAAAATTTCGATATTCAATTATACCGTCGAAGATTATCGTCACCGCTTTTGTGGAATCAATTACAGAGGCTGCGCTTATCGTCGCCCCGATATCGGAAGCGACGAAGCATTCAGAGCGCGTTTAATTCTGAACGGGATGAAAGACGCGTTCGCTCGTAATTTAACAAAGCGTCGCGCGCGTGTCTGGCGTGTAATAACGTCATGGTAATCCAATATCGCGTCAGATAGTAACGTGCGTCGTAAATCGCCGTCCGTGTTTAATAAAAAAGTGAACGCGCCGTTTTCGTGAACGCGTATATTTCCCGACGAACAAATTAACCGGGAATCGATAGATGGATATGAGAAACATCTATGACGAGTAGAGGCTAACGCGCTTAGCTGTTTTACGAGGAAAACCCGCGTGAGCGAAGTAAACATGCCTTATATAAAATTTAATAAAATTATAATGATCATATTGAAGTCAAATTAGGCTTACAGGCTCACTGAGACTCACTCACAATTACATGCAATAATTTAAGTAATATCATGATCATGAGAATTGAATTACATAAATCGCAAATCCCATATAGCTGCACTCGAATCGAGACAGGTATTCAAAGATATTTTACCCTCGGAATAATCGTATCTGAAATTTCGAGAATGAGCAGAGTCAAAGATTAAGCCCCATTCTGATGAAATCTTCCCTTAATCGCAGGCAATTCCTTTCCAAGCGAGACATGAGACAATCCGACGTTCTAACATTTGTTTTATCCCGCGTCAGGCGCAAGGCCGATTTCAATGAGCCGCGGAGTTATCGGTCGCGCGTGTCACGGCGACATATCGATACGCGCAGAAATTGCCTCCGCGGCATCGCGACGTCGTTCGCGATGCATTAATCATCGGCCGGGGGCTGGCCGGCCAGCACCCCGAGAGATATCCATTTCGACTAATGCTTATTTTCAGCGCATCTCGTGACATAATGGCAGACCTCCGCGATAGGGTCTCTCGCAATGCCAGCCTTAGGGCTGCATCGGTCGATGCGAAGCGACGACGATTAATGCGCACGTATGCATACGTCGCTGGCTGTATCCTTTATGGCTCGCCGTCGTAAATACGCCAGGCGAAGTAAACGTCCCCGCGTGACAATATTAAGGCCGATGGCGGCGAACGAGCTCGCTCTACCCCATCTCTCCCTCCCTCCCTCCCTCCCTCCTGCCCCCTCGCGCTCGTTAAATGCTCCGCGGCGGGATGCCGAGCCGTTTTAACCCTTTACCGCATCGTTTACAACGTTAGCATTCCATGTGCTCCTTCCAGTTACAGTACAGGCGGGTTCATAACTCGCCGGGGCGGCGTTAAACTCGAAGCAGTTTTCGTGGAGGGTGAACGGCGCGAGCCAGGAATTTTGAATTTTTGATATCGGGCACTTTCCAGGCTGGCAGGCTGAGCCTTCGATCCATCGAGGGCCCCGCCCAACAATTCGCTCGCAATTAAATGAAGAATTAATTTCCGCTACTTGTTGCATCGAAGTCGAAAGTCTGGCTCGAGCGCTCGTTATTCGGCAGCTTTTCGCAACCTTCGGCAATCTTCTCGCCAGAAAATCTTTTCCAACGGGGGGTAGGGGGTAGGGGGGAGTTCGCTCTTAAGATCTCATTCGCGAGGGCGCGAGACACCCTATCCCATTCGGCATAAATGAAAGAAATCTGAATGCGCAGAGGGACAATGCGCAAGGATTATTTCGCGAGGAACCACTGTCTGACCAGAAACGCTTCGTACTACTGTGGCCACGCATAACTCTCTCTCTCGCTCTCTCTCTCTCTCTCTCTCTCCCCCCCCCTTCTCTTCCTCCGTTTTCTTCTTGTCGCGAACTTTCTCAATCGAAGGTAAGGGCAAGAAAGAAAAAGGAGGAAGCTTTTATGACTTGCAAAGACGCGGCCATCGATTTCAATCCGTCTGCAACAACGCGACCAAATCGACCGAACCAAATCAGCGTTCGCGCGATGAGCGTAAAGTTCAACTCGCGTTCAATTTCCGCCTTCGGCGCTCGCCCCCTCGATCATTCCTGGCTTTATTGCTTTCCCGCAGGTTATACGGCGCGATGTCGAAGCGTCGCTTTAACAAAAAGAATCAAACGCAATAACTCAACGTTCGCAACAACGGCGACAATGTTACTAAAATCCTACCCGTTGAACAATAAACATTCTAGCGTATTGATTTTACTTCTTCCTTGCGAAATGACAGAGATATGAGGACAGACAGAGATAGATAGATAGATAGATAGATAGATAGATAGATAGATAGATAGATAAATAAAGAGAGAGAGAGGGGGAAATAAACTCTTCACCCAATAATAAGCAGCAATTATCGGTCTTCTTGCGAGAGAGGCATCCCAGATGCAAGATCGACGATATTTCGGACAGCGGCGAATCAATTATATTATTCCCAAGATCTTCGCGACGACCCTATTTTCTCTCTCCTATTTTCGGCCGATTCTCAACCAATCCCCTTTCTCCTCCGTTGAACAACTGCGGATGACGTTGATTCAATTTTGTTTACGACCCGACAGAAGGAAACGCCTGGAAAGGGAGACGCGGTAGGGGATGATGTCTCGTAATGGGTATTCGGCGAGGAATATATTTCTCAGACATACGTGCCGCACATAACGGCCATGCGAGGACTCGGCGGGGAAGGGAGGGAACAAGTCCAAGTATATTCTACATGGCGTACGTGATACGCCTCTCTCACGAGTCTGTGACGAAAATCGTCCGCTACCGGCGACACGTCGCGTCTCTCTCCTCGCGGTATCCGAGTCGTATCGCGCAGCAAGTTCTTCCTTTGCGTCTGTCCCGGACGAAATTGAGTCCCGCCGGCCATTTATATACCGGGACTTGGGCGAGCGATTGAAAAAGGACCGGGAATTCCATTCCCGGCACATAGTTTCTTGGCCGTGACTCTTGACCCGCGTTTGCAGTCGATCGCAATGAGGATCGACAGGGCGGTCTTGGGCGCGACGCTACCGGAAACGTGAATCGGAACCTTTAATCTCGAATTGCTTCCGATACTCGGCAGTCCATTAGCGCTCGGATCTGTTTGACTGTAATCGTACTTTGTGATTAAAGTGATTTAATTCTTCGCGGAGTGAACGAGTTGACGAGTAATCTCGCGTGATCGAATCCTGCATTCCTTTCTTGCGTGAATAGCTTAAGAGATTTGCCTTTCTATCTTGCCTTTCCATCTTTTGCAGATTTTCTCTGATAAAGGAACATTTAGTTGAGTTCAACCAATTAGCGATGGCGAACGCGGAGGGTTCGGACAACATGTTGAATCGAGTTATGCCCAAAGATAACATCGGGCTCGCTGCATTGCTTAGGACTAAGGAAGCTGCTTGGGATAACGGTGAGTACTCTGGTACACGAAATCGATTCTATCTCGCAGTGAAATCAAATTCATGAGTTTACGAAATTACGGATCGAAAAGAACGGACGACCATCTCGACGTTTTGAATCAAAGCCGACTCGAGGCACGCGCAGTCTCTATTTATCCGCAGATCTGCTTCATCCGCAAAAATGCTTTCGCTAATTATAGCGGCTAAATAAAAAACATATTCGTGGAACAAGTTCGAAGACGTAGCTTCTCGAGATAGCTCTTCAGGCTGGTCTGTCCAAGTTATCGAGCGGGTATCCGCGCTGCTCTCGAATCGCGAATGTTGTCGCGTCAGCCGCACGGCGAACGTAAGAATCTGTTCCGATATCTCGGCATCTGGAAATAAGCTCGAAATGAGAGAGCGCGAGCGATTCGCGGATAATAAAAGGAAGACAGGGACAGAGAGCCCCGACGCGCTAACTGAGCGTCCGATCGTTTCGCGCACGCCTACGGTGGAATCGCGCGTATCCAGCAGTGTGTTTGCACACCCTGAAACACGAAAGTAATTAACGCGCTAGCCTCTCAGTAACCGATGAAGCTGCCGGACTACTATTGGACGCGCAATATACAGAAGTCCACGTTTTTTCTGCGGCTGGCCAGTCCGGTCGGGAAAACGCGCGCGCTCGATGATTGAAGCGAGTAAATCGAGCAGGATGCTCCGACCCGCGCATACACTGGGTGGTCTCGCATCCGCGTCACGCGCAAGGGGATCGAACTGATGGTATTTTAATTTTAACGAAATTCCCACGGAGAATGTAGATGCTGCGCGTCGAATTTATCAAGCTCTCGGAATTTATCGGGATTTATCTTTCGTCCGCAGCGCGGACAGATCCGACAGGATTTTCACTCGATATAATCGCGATAAATCGCGAGGCGATGCTGCATTTCGAGGTCCCGATTTATCCAGGGATAGCGTTTAATGAAGCGCCGTTGAAGAACGGGAGCCGTTTTGTTCACGATGGAAAGAAGCGTTTCGAAAATGAGGACACCCTGTGTAATGACGCCGCGCGGAATACGCGAGCAAACCAGACCCGAGATTTATATGGTGGCCCAAAGGTCGAGAGCACCTCTTACGGCTTACTTGGACGTGCCGGAACGTGCTCTCGTTAATGAGCCATTACCCATGTTACATTAATCCACACCAGACGCAACGATCGGAGCCGAGAAAAAGTCGTGAACTCTTTTCGCGAAGAGTAATCGATCGCGTCTGCGAAACCGGCGAAACCTCTTCACGGCTTCTTGCGCGCTTCCTGCGCTGCGGTTAACACCTGGTTAACTTCTCGTATATCGAAAGTTATTACCTCGAGATAGACCGCTTCCTCAGACGCTAAACCGCCAGATTATCTCAGCGTTTCTGCGATTTATCGCGTAAACACGTTTATCACGTAAATGTCGATGTGTGTGACCTCGAAATTAGCTCGGGAGCTCTTGCCAAAGAATTGCAAACGTTTTGTACAATTTCGAGTATTTTCGAACGCAGTTCGAGGCGATACGATCGAATATTCTCGCATTGGAAACCGTTTTCCATAATGATCGGATCGCCATTGCGTGGAAAATTTTTCTACCCAAGTGAATCGGCGAAAATGGTTTCGCCGCTCCGGTTCCTCAGGAATTTCAGGGTCTCTAATATCCCTCCCGGAGAACTTTCGTGCGAATGAAATTAATTTAGCCACCCTGGTCCCGGAAACTTGATATGAGTCGCGGCAGTTTCAGAGCGACAACTTCCCCGAATTTCGTAGCGCTCGCACCGCGCTGCGTTTCGCGCTTTGAAACTCCCCTGTCGCTCAAACCCTTCTTACATATATATATATATATATATATATATATATATATATATACATATATGTAAGAATATATATATATGTATATATATATATGCATGTATGTATATACTTAAAACTTGGCCAATTGAGTAACCGTGAATAATCAGAACGCGATGTAAACCAACTAAGCTGGCAGCTTTTAGGTGAGCAAACAGCCCGATCAAATATAACCCGAGCATGTTCATCATTTTCTTGACAAATCTTGATACATTCAGCGTATTTCTGTAATCTGCTTTAATTAACGACCGTACCTTCGACCTCGTCCAATTCCTCGATGCAGATCCTTGAGAATACACTTGGACTTTTTTTACAATATTTTTCAATATTTCCCCGTGATCAAACCTTTCCGAGTTATTATGTACGAAACGTATCGAATTCGCCTCAAAGATTTCCAGGCGAGTTCTGGAAACGAAAGGATAGAAATTCACAGGCAGCTTAGTGCTAAATACAAATAATCATCCAGGTACGATAAGAGGAGGATGCTCACAGGTCGACGTCTTCTCGCGAGATAGATGCGCCGCTCGCGCCGAAGAGGAGAGTATCGAGATTAGATCTCGATCGAAGAGCTAAAATCCATGTAACCATGCCAGTGGGGCGCGATTAATGATCCCACTCGCTCGAATACGAGCAAGACGCAGCTTCGCCTTATGTGAAACCCGGGTTCTGATAGTTTTCCCGTCTCCGTCTATCTCGCTGTTCGGCTCGATCCGTGAAAAAGATCGCCCGTTCCGAGGGAACATCTCCTCCGGGATACGTGAACCTCCATCGGGTGAACTAATAGTGTACCATCGGCGAGTACTAATAGTCTGATATCAGCTGCCTGGCGCACGATGAACGATGCGCCGTTCGCAGATATAAGGAGAGCGAGCGAGCGGATCGTTTATCGCGCGCGCGATTCGTCGAATTCTTTTCCGCGGAAATTTAAGAGCAGCGCCAGAAGGATGTTAATCATTCGTCGTCGCACGCCGAGTCTCCGATAGCGTTCTCGCTCTCTGATAATGTAACGATCATGAGATCGCACAGGACGCCTCGTCTTCTTCGTATCTGTTTCGTGCACGCGCAGTTACGTGTGAACATATATTTCAGAATGAACACATCTCGATAAGAATTCACATTAAAGTCTTTTGGAAGTTTTTTTAACCATGCATGTTTTAATTATTGTTATGTATGTTACATTTATGTATGTAGCAACAAATATTACGCAAACTATAGAAAACATGCTCCGGCGATAAAATACAGGCGAAACTCAACGGGAATTTAACTGTTTTACAAATTATTCGCCAAGGAAATTCCTTAAGCCCACTATTGTTCAACATAATAATGAACAAAGTGATAAAGAAGGTAATCCTAGGTAGAGGATATAAAATGAATAACGAAGAGATAAAAATATTATGTTGACCGCCGATGATGCGGTCCTAATCGCAGAAAATGAAGATGATCTACGACTAACGCACGTCTTTGATACTACCGAGAAACAATATAGCATGACCGTTTCAGCTGAGGAAACTAAGTGCATGTCAACAGCAAAGGAAGGTGCAAAATAGAGATAGATGGGCAGGTGATTCAACAATAATTAGAATTTAAATATCTTGGAATATACTTCCGGAACTATTAGGAACGAAGTGGGACAACAAATGGGTAAAGCCTAATAAAGTAGCAGGCTGCCTCAATGAAATAGATGTCAAAAACAATCTGGAAAAACAGAGATGAGAATATTGAAGCGTATCTCAGGAAAAACACTGCTGAGAAGTGAAGACATCAGAAAATCATGTAAAGTAAAAGACACGAATGAATGGGTACTTGGATAAACAATATTATAATGGAGCGAACATGTAAATAGAATGGAGGACGACAGACTGGTGAAAATTTCAAGAGACAAGTCATTGGCAAGAGAAGCATAGGCCGACCAAAGACCAAAGATAGTGCGACGATATAATCAAAAGGTAGGAAGGCAACCGAGGAAAGAACAAGCCACGGGCCTGAAGAATGAAGATTGGAAGAAGAAGAAGAAGATATTTATCTGGAATATTCCGCACCAGCGTATATCCCTTTAATGTTTTCGTTTTTCTTATCTTGGAAACTAAGAGGTAACTAAGTGGCTGTTACGCGCGGTAAAGCCGGCGAAAAGTTTTCGTCGACTAAAGCACCGGCAAATTCGTTCGGATCACGTGGGATTATTCCGTGCCACCGAGAATCTAGCGAAGCAGATATATCTCTCGACGACGGTGCGCTTAGATGCGACATGACGACTACGGAATACCGAATATCGAGCGTGAAGTAAAAGAACGAACGTATGAATGAGCTGGATTCTCCGCGAGATATGCATGGCTGCGGAATCGGGGAGGGAACTCGAAAAAATTGACATCCGTTTTCAGTTTTAATATGAAGCTGCGTTATCGCGTAAATAATTCAATAAGCTGAATGATAGCCCAGATAGTTCTAGCTCTCGAGTTTCTCCTTGCACCGATTACAGATTCGGCATAGAAATTCACGAAGCATCTGCGACTCGATGAAAATTATTGAAAAAGCAAGTTGGGAGTCTCTCTGGGGAGGGAAAAGCACGTTCATTTATGCTCCGAAGTGTCGTCGCGTACGCGTCGTGTAACGTTACGATGATTCGTATTTCCATGAGCTTGGTGCAATCGGCAGATAAATCGTCGGGTAATTGAATCCGCGAGCGGGCGAATAACCACGCGAGAACCACGCCACACGTCGCCCGTTCGTTACATCCGAGACACCTTGTCGCTTAATTAATCGCACTCGCGATGCGATGTATCCCGCGTGCGAGAAGAGCGCGTTCGCATTCTCGCCCGAGGCAGACAAAGTAACAGCAGCAGCAGCAGCAGCAGCAGCAGCAGCAACAGCTTCTCTCTTGCGAGCTTATAATTTGCGCAGGCTGCAGAGATGTCCGGACGCGCCAATCCTATCTCGAATGAGCATCTCTCGAACGAACATTCGTCCGCGTGTCACTCCGGCCAATTTTTTGCGGATACATATATTGAACCACCACGTACTGAAAATATATCCGTGAAAATATATCCGTGCGTATGCATGATAAATAAGTAAGCGCGCGCTTTAAGCGTGGCTTTTGCATCTTTTCCGCGACCGCAACTGACATATAGCATATAGTACAGGCTGTTTCAACGTTACATGTACGTGGCGTTACTGATGTTATCAATATTTATCTGTTATTGCTTGTTACGCATTGTTATTGATTAATTATTATTATCCATTTTTAATGGATTCGTTATTTTAACGAAATAACGAAATAGGATCTCCGAAGCAAATGTAAGGATTCTTACTCGTGTTACTAGCGTGATGTTTCTGGCGCTTTCCTGGGATTGATTAGAATAGATTCTGTAATTATTAAGATTTTCTCTCCTGGGGAGGGGGGGGGGAATATAAGTACACTCTTTTGATCTTAATCTAGCTTCGTTTCACGTTTCATCAAAAGATGAATCCTCGTTGAGAGTTTGCATTCTGAAAAATTTCCTTGAATCCATTTCCAAGCTAACATATCGACATCGGATTTCTCATTGAATATCACAATTGGCCGCTAATTGGAATCCGACTTTCAAAAATTGTTTACGAAGAAATGGACTATTTTTTTCAAAATGACGCTCGTAATTTCATTCATGAACGCACTTGGGCGGACGTATCCTTTGCATATTAATGTCACTAAATTGACACAGATCGATCATCGGAACAAATCCGTCCGTTAACGACAAACTATTGATATGTTTTATGATATTTTAGTTATTTTAGATACCATAGTTACGTAATAGCGGTATTGCGGTTTTTTTGTATTTATCACAACGCATGCACAGTTTCTCGTATCCACGAAAGAGAAACATTTTGCCTTTCTATTGGTTTTTCTCGCGCGATATATCTTCCATCAATTGCGATACATGGCAAACTTTTTATCAGACATTTGTGTTTGTATCTCAGATGCGGGACATAAATCTCGTCTTTTAATAAAAGGACACATTTTCACAAAACTTTATCCTTTAAACCTCCTTCAGTGAGCCTCTTTTCAAGAAAATTTCATCTAGAGGAATATCCATCATTGTTGATACTATATAAAATATTAAACGGACGTCTATCTTAACATTTTCCAATCAAGTCAGAATCCGAGGCAGAGCTCGGCCTTTGCTCTTGAGCCTTCATAAGAATCGGTTCGCATGTTCATGTCTCTTATGAAAACTCTTCTCGTTTATGGGACATGCACAGGAAAAGGAGAGGCCTCGATATTGATTCTCTCAGTAATTTACGAGACGGTCTCGACCCCGCTGCCTACTGGTTCGCGAATTCGATTGTCGTACAACTACCATTGAAAGCACCTTAACCCTCCATTCTAATCTGGCCTGATTTACACCCCGGAATATCCGTACTGCCAATGGCGAATAGTCGTGTTACCGATTCCCTCTCGGCACGCTACCTCGTTACGCAATATGAAACCGAGTAGCGATGTTCCGCGATGCATCTCCGTAATTCAGCGACAAGAGCAATTTCATTATTACTCATGATTTAGAAATACTGATTAGCCTGTCTCCGTGTCGCTCGTGCGACAAAGACACGTCATTTGTACCGTATGTATACATTATATAGCGTATATAAATTATACGTGCATTGTAAACAAGTGTTGAGATAGAACGAGTTATGTTAAATCTAATCGATACGAAAACACGATACAAGAACGCGAAATAACGATCGCTTTTTGTCGTTCGCCTCGTTGGATCGTAAAGTAATAACTTTACACTTGAGGCGGACGCCAGGTGGACTGCAGGTTGGCAGGTTCGCAGGGCGAAAGAACGCGGTGGGAAAGATCGCAAAGGAACGCAAGGGCGAAACAGCTGCTTGAGTAGGGTTAATCTGTAAGGTCCGATAGTAAAAGCGGATTCTCGCGGGCGCAATTAAACGACGGATTTACGATATTGTGTTCGAGAGGACGGGATATATCCCCAGGATCTCGCACGGGGGTATTAAATAACGATTTTTGCGTCCGGATAATCCCGGAGAGAGTTAGCGGAAATCGCCACGGACTCGAACGAGGTAGAGCCTTAAGCGTGCTTAATCCCCAAGACCGGACGTGATTTTTGCAATAAAGTCGATTGATCGAGAGGTTCGAAAGCCATTATATCACAAGAAAATTTAACAAGGCATCTCAATTGAGTTAAGGTTTATTGCACCGGAGAATTTAAGCAGGATTTAAGCAGCGTTCAGTTAAACTAAACGCATTCCAACTTGTGTTTATATTAAGTGTTAATATTAAGACCTCCAATTTTATTTTCATGTTGTTTATAATACAAGTAGTTTTTATTGTTGCGCTAGTTATAATTAAGTGCTCTTATGTCCTTTAATTTACGGCTCCATATATTGTTTTCGCTTCGTTAATAGTGTCGAACGATTATCGGCGAGATGAATCGCACGGTGACTTTTCCAGGCAGCCGCGCGTGAATAATTGTCCTGCGGAAGGATTAATCGATGATGAAAGTTAATAGAACGGGTTAATACGTCGATTTCCGGTAATGAAAGCACTCAGGCGTTAATTTCGAATGACCACCTCAGAATCGTACCGTTAGCATCTCCTTCATCGTGAGCAACTTTACTTCCTGCCACGTGCCGCAGATTATTTAAGCGAGTGAATTAATATGCCGTAAAGACTGAATCATACATGCTGCGACCCGCTCGAGGAACCGCAAAAATTCTAACAATCCCGATTTTGGTTTCGTATCGTTACTGAAGACACACGTTTGAAGAAGGGATTCAGCCTACATTAAAAAAACATTTAAAGAAAAATTGTGAAATTTGAAAGAAGACCTCTTTCGTTGTGCAAACATCGGTCTAAAATGATTCCCGAGAACGAACTTTCGTTTGTATGCCTGCTTGTTACAACAAAATGTTTTCAGATCGAATGATTTAGAATACTCTCACTGCCAGCCGGCGCGAGAGGATTTATCGGTACCGGAAAATTAATGCAATGTTAATCTGCAGTAATTGCCCAACGAGAGTATCAGCAGTGCTAATTTATAGACCTTATTACAGACCAAGCCGAACCGAACGAACCGAGCCGGTTCTGAACAGAAAATTCAGAATTTACACTCTCTTAATACTGAACGCTGAACGCTGTGACTATATGTTGATAACTCGAATGCTGCATATAACTTTGTTTCATCTTAATCGCTTTCGCGATTAATGGCAAGCGTGGGAGGAAAATCGTGACGCAAGATCAAAACTAACTTTTGGAATACAATGCATATAAGCATTTTATTTCGTTAAACATATATTTATCGTTAAATTGCGTATTTAAATTATGTAAGTACATGTTTAAAGATATACATGGCGGAAAAAAATATGCAAAAGGATCTACAAAATATAGATAAAAGTTATGAATGAAAAATTGCAAAGGACACCGAAAACCCGACAAAAGAGACAAGAGACATTCGTCAAAGATAAAACTAGCATCGAAGGAAAAATAACGGAATATACAAAAACATGAATAATAAACAAGGAAGCGCGCGCGCACATACACACACACACACACACATGAGCTAACAAGAGAAGAATAAAAACAAAAAAAAAAAAAAAAAARAAAAAGTAATTATCCTCTGAACTAAAATTCAATGCTCTTCTGGAAAATATATCTACATAAGATGCAAGTGAATGATCATTTTACTGAGTGTCCCTAAAACAGATCACTTTACGTCGGTAATGTTGCGTTCGTCATTACCTCGCAGTGGCGATACAACCTAACCTTGATCAGCGGACGAATAGATGTGTCAACAGTTCGTGTCATCAAGAATCAGAAAAAGCACGAGCTCTGTCGTAGAAGGAAAGTGATAACACGGGCGAAATGTCCGGATACACTGGCCAGGACAATAATTATTGGGCTCAGCCGGCGTCGCAGGGCCAATTTAACTTTGACGCGTCCGGTTTTGGCCAACCTAACCAACAATTTGAGTTTCAAACATACAACGAGCAGCCGCCTGGTGACTATTCGTACGCCCAGAAAAGCTTTCTCGATCCCACGCAGAGTCCTTATAGCGGCGACTTATTTACGCAAGATGATTACGCGAAAGGTAGAAAATGTTGCCCGTTGCAGTCATTCCATCCTCGAGCTGACCTATGCATAATTATCGATTAAGTAACAGACCAAGATTGAACTTGTTTTAAATATATACTGTTTCTCTATAATGTAGTATTGAAATTCTAGATACGTCAAATATTTTGAGAGATATACACATTATATTTAATTATTATTATTATATTTTATATATATTGTTCTTTTAGCATCTATACATATTCATGATGATTATAATGAAATGTCATCGACAATGATTGATGAAATGATGAAAGCAAATTAGCTATTGATAATATGTAAATATACATGATTATACATTAATTAACTAATGCCAAATAGATATAATGAGTAAATAATAACGATGATTACATATAATTATATATAATAAAGTAAATATAAAGTAAATATGAAATAGAGATAATTTTAAAGATATAAGTATGATATTGAGGATACAATACTACTAAAAATACATTATCTTATCATATCCAAAATGTAAATGAATAAATTAAATAATTAAATATTAATGCACGAAAACATCAGCTCGAGGAGTTAATATACAGTTTACGCAAGGAATTTTGGAAACTTAAAATGCTCTTATAGGTAACACTGGTTTCGGAGAAGAAGAAGATGAACCGCCGCTACTTGAAGAACTTGGTATCGACCCAGATCGAATCTTACAGAAGACTCTAGCAGTATTGAATCCATTTCATAGGAAAGGGCAGATAGATGATGCAAACTATTTGCTACAAGATTCCGATCTGGCAGGACCTGTGGCATTCTGCTTGGTTCTTGCAGCATTTTTATTGTTGGCTGGTTCGAAAGCACATTTCGGTTATGTATACGGTCTGGCTATGACCTCCTGCATTCTCATGTATATTTTACTCTCGCTGATGAGCAGCAGTGGTAACATAACTCTGTCGTCTATTGCGTCCGTGCTGGGTTACTGTCTGCTACCCGTGGTCGTTCTGGCGGGTTTCAGCGTCTTCACTACGTTGCGAGGCCTAGTCGGTTTGATTCTCGCGGTCCTGGCTGTCACCTGGGCAGCCCTGTCTGCTTCTAGACTTTTCTCCACTATGTCGGGAGAACAAGATCAGCAACTTCTCATAGCGTATCCGTGCCTGCTCCTCTATGGCGTATTCACGTTGATAATAATATTTTAAGTAAGAAATCATAATGTATATGTGCATATTTACAGGAATCACGCTTTTGATTACTGTATTAAACTGGATCTAAGTAGGAAGCATATTTTGTTCACTTATAGATTGGAATGCCAACTCTGTGATTGTATAATCAAGAGAACAAATTTGCATTGTTTGTAATTACACGGTTAATAAAAATGAATATGTTGACGATTGTAGCAACAGTTGGACAAGTACGTTTAATCGGTTTAACGTGTCACGAATAACTTTTCAAATTTTATTTGGTAAATATACTTTTGAAGTCATTCTTATTCCTTTAGGAAACAAGAATAATATGATAATATGAGCAAGCATAGGTATGTTCAGTTGAAATATTAAATTAAGTCAATTGTTATACGGTTTCTAAATAAAGTCTACGATATTACGTTGTGTTATATTTTTCCCCAAATATTTCCGTCATCATCATCCGATCAAAGAAAAAATAATTTATCATAAATAAAGATTCTGGTTTTTTAAATTTCTATATCTATTTTTAATATCTATCTTATTTCTTAAGAAGTAATGAAAATAGCTCTGCATCTGTTTTGATAATATAATAATTTTTATATACAAAATTTATTATGGCTTTGTTTTTACTTTTTTATTTTGATTTATTATCTGCTTTCATATGAATTGACAATATTTCTATAATATTTAATGAAACAGATAGAAATATTTATAAACGAAATAGATCTTGCTATCTATGTAGTATGTATTTAAACGCAACTTAAATATTTTTTTATTCTTGTGTCATATATCGGCACAAGTGTATAAATGATTATAATTTCGGCAATAGTAAAAATGCAAATTTAAAAAGAAATATGATAATATATATCTTTTTGATATTTCAAAATAAATTTGTAAGAGAGAGAGAAAACAATAAAACATCGCTTTATATTTTTCAATTAATTCTATTTTTTTTAATGTTCTTGTGAATTATTATTCGACGTATTGAATATCTCAATATAATTTAATAACACGTCTAACATAACTATTTTTTCTTATAGGTGTTCCATCTGATCCGACACAAGTACAACAACCAATCTTAGTTTGTACGGCACATATTCATTGGGATCCCGAGTTCTGCGACGTGAAATTGATCCAGACAATGATGCTGAGCAATGAATTACGTTCCATTTTGGACCAAGCTGGCCAGTCGTTCAGACCTGGCCACAAGCCTGATTCTTCCAACGTCCAATTGTTGCTTTGCGGTGACTTCAATTCCTTACCCGATTCCGGTAATACGCTCTATCTATTTTTACGAAATTTCCCTTAATAATTTTCCTAACAATAAATTAATAGAGCGTTTGTTATGCACGCAGGAGTCATCGAGTTTCTTACATCTGGCCGTGTAGCGGCCGATCATCGCGACTTTAAGGAATTAGCGTACAAATCCTGTTTGCAAAAGATCTCTGGCTGCGATAAACCCAACGAATTTACGCATTCTTTCAAGCTTGCATCTGCCTATAGTGAGGACATCATGCCCTATACCAACTATACGTAAGTGCAATCCAATTATTTTGCGCGATATCTTTCATATCCATTATATATAAATTACTGCATACTTGACTATACATTGACTTGATGTTTTTCTTTTTGACGGTTTTCAGATTCGAGTTTAAAGGCATAATAGATTACATTTTTTATTCGAAGCAAAGTATGGTACCATTGGGCCTTCTTGGTCCATTGAGTCCAGAGTGGCTTAAAGATAATAAAGTGGTAGGATGTCCTCATCCTCACGTTCCATCCGGTAAGTTCAGATTCCATACAGCGATTCTGTTAATAAAACTTTCGCGAGGAATCGCTGCGACGATTCGCCGATAGTTAACATAAGTATATAAATATTACCGAATGAAATCTTTTCTGTTTCAGATCATTTTCCTCTGTTAGTGGAGTTGGAGATGACACCGACAGTAGGAACAAGCAATGGTTTGATCTCACGCAGGTAGCAGCCGCTGCGATCTAGGCCCAAGTAACCATAAGAAGACGAGGATTTAATGAAGATAGAACGGAAAAAAAAACGGATTCGCATCACTTCTTCTCTACTTACTTCTGGCTCTAGTAATACCACTCGCAGTTGACTATTACTTTGACTGTTACAATAGCGAACGTTACACACACATACACACGAACACAAATACTCCATGCATTGCCGCACATTCAACCAAACAGCGACGTCGACGAGATACCGACGAACACACAATTTTAACGACCAGGTAAAGGGAGCCGTGTTGTAATGCGTTTAGCTAGCCCATGTATAGTGTATTGCATTTTTAAGAGCTAACTTAAACTCCCATGCCTAAAAGATTATAGCGAACCTCTCTATTTACCATCTCATAATATGTAGATATACCTATTTTCCTACAAAAAGAAAAAAGAATAAAGAGAAGACGACGATATTCCGATCAAGAAGCCTCTGTGATATCTCGACATTTAACACAATTGGAACAATTTCACATATTTACTACTAAACGAGAAATTAGTAGCATCTTACTAGAGAGAGCGAAAGAGAAAGAAAGAAAGAGAGAGAGAGAGAGAGAGAAAGAGAACGAGCGAACGAACGAGAGAGAGAGAGAAAGAAACATATACACGCATCCTCCTACTCCCGCCCCTCCCTTCCTAAATGTCATTACAACATTCTCCAAGCCAACCTTTTGATAAGAATGCTGCCATCCAATGAGAAAAAAAGAGAAAAAAAATTGTATTTTTAAACAAAACGAGGGGATAAAAAGATATGAGAACATTACATGCTATACTGGGCTGTGCGAAGTGATTGGAGTGATTGACTTAAAACAATTTCAATGCAAGTACAAATCTGTTCTTATTGGCCACGTATATATTGATATAATACGATAATGTTATATAAGAAAATAAGAGGAAACATAGATGATATTTGTAGCGGGTGTATTTGTAAGTACAATTATATAATGTAATGATGTCCATCATACATACACACACATACAACACACCGTCTATCATGTAGCGTCTGCCACAGGTGAGATCAGTTCATGACGATTCGTCCTCATTTCGGACATCCGGTTTCGGTTTCGTTTTTTTAATGTGTATGTACTTTGTAATCGCAATCTACTACTTGTTAATTCAGTTGCCGCCGAGAACAGAAGACTTTCTGTATAATTGCGAACGTGTAAACGTGTTTGCGCGTTTCTTTAAAGCAATATTTTTATTCGGGTGACATACCTCGCTTTTCCTTCTTTTTCTTTTTTTTTTTTTATTTTTTTTTATTTTGCAACGTGCAGTTACAGTCACAGAGCTACCAAAATGTAGATATTAATTATCTTAGTTATCGTAGGAAATATATTAGGAGACAGTTTTTAATAATATTATAAAGTAGACGATATTACCGCGAATGCACTATCGCAGTGTAGATATCTGCACGTTGAATATCTTTCGTTGGATATAACTTGAACGGAACGAAACTTGCTTTAACTTTCCGTCATTTGTCTAAAGCTTCTTAGAAACGCAGTCATGTGCAATTTGTATTTTCAATCTCGTACAAATTTTATGCTAATTTATTAAAAATTTTATCGATGCAGTGAGAAAAGTAATTTTTTTAAACTGTATATAATTGTTCTGCAATTGTAATTTTTACTACAGCAACGTCAATATTTACATGTAATGTAGATGAAAGATATAATTTACGAATATGTTGTAAATATCATATAAATACGGGGTTTTGCAATACGTATATAACTTCATTCTTTTCGATAAAATACATAATGGAAATTTGTTTTAGATGCTTAATAATTGTGCACATATTCCGCTTTGAAAAATTCAATATTTTACACATTATCGCTTTACACATTTTACAATATCTTTTTTATCTTTTCATTTATATATACATTTTGTGTAAGTCAGGTGTATGTACAAATCTGCTTTTTTTCTTTCCAAAAGACAGCTAATCAAGCAAGATAGTTGTTAAAAACTTTTTAAGAGCGCGACAAGTGACTAGTAATCCCGATAGCACGTTTATAAAGAAGAATGACATCAAGCGGTGCCGAGTATGCTCGAACAAAGATACGTAAATTTAGATACGGATTATAATCTGTCGTAAATGTTTTATGGAATATTATAGTATAGTATATCTTGATCTCGTGTTGTATGGCACGATTTATAATTAAGAAGACAACAAATTTTCCATTCAAAAGAATGAAGGACTTATATACGTTAGCTCGGGGCTGCAAAAACTGAATTATGCAAGTAAAGGATTAGTTCATCAAAGACATATGTGTAATAAATGTTGTATATAAAGTAGATAATTATGGTATAGTTTCTCGTTTGTTTTAATTATCCTGATGAAAAAAGTGGCATCTCTTCGTATTTGTATATTTGTATTCGTGTTAAGCACGTTTTCACACGGCAAGGGGATGATGTGATGTATTAGAATCGATTGCCGGCTGCTTTGGGCCTAATTTAAAACTGTCAGAACTGTCAGAAATAAATGAAGAAAAAGCGAGACGGCGACTTTTTTCCGATAATAACTTGTATATCGACGTAATTTGAAAAAGAAAGAACTTGATTTGCGCTATTCTGCGAAAAAATGAAAATAAAAACGCACAATAATGATCATTTTCAACTCGCTCCTCTTTTAATATTACGATATATCATATAGCAAGGAAATTAGAGCAATTCGTAATATGTCTCTCAACTAATCTATCGAGTGTGGAAATGTATTCTTAGCATGAAAGTACCTATGTTTCTTTCATGGTAGACGAGATATTTCGGCAGATTTAACAATAAAAATTAATGCGCGAATTATTGCGCGAAAATCCTTCCTCAAGACAAAATCAACGACCCTTTTTTCTTTTCTTTTTAAACAAAATTAATTTCCCCAACAATCGTAAGAGGAACACGATGCGAGAAGTAGCGTGTGAAGTCATAATTTTGTCAGCAGTATTCGATATCGCATGGGTATTTTCATCGCTTCATCCATAAAGATCATACTATAATTGTCACTTATCTACTCTAGCGAAGAAAAAACAAAACATAAAAAAATAAAATATGAGTGTACATGCGCATTGTATCGCTATTCCGATTCGTTTTAAATGCATAATGCGAATATATACATGGATTGCGTTGTAGGATGTAACAATCAATTTCAATATGTGTGCGATGCAGAAAACAGTTAGGACTTTGAATGTTCTATGATGACGCCTTTAAAATCAAAGCGGTTTATGAAAACAAAAAAGAGAAAGATGCGAGTTACGATATACACAGCGGCATATTTGCTTTGTGAAAGGGAGGAACGATGCGAGTCGGGTGACAGACACGTGCTCTCATGCATTTTCGGCTCTCGCGCGAAGCCGCCTATGCCATAGTATTTCGGATATATTAGCTTTGGAATAATGAAAACTCGAGGAGAGATTAATAATTCATCTAGTATACTTTAAGATTATACAAATACTCTCATACCACGTTCTTGAAGATGGCGATTTTAGAAAATCAAAGAAACGTGTTTTAGCTGATCCAAACTCTAAACACTGATATTATAAAAAGAGAAATTGAAAAATTGAACGAGCAAAACTGATTGTATTTTTTTTCTGATGAGAATATACTTACGATAAATATTTTATGCAATTGATTTGCATCCAAACTCAGAAATATCCAGATTCATGGATAGCAATTTAATTTGGTTTGACATATTGTAATTGCTTTTACAATATAAGACGCGAAATTCAAATATATTCGAGACATATAAATATGTTCACAACATTTTCTCTAAAATCACCATTCTTCCAGATTGTTCAATGAGAGTAAGTTTATCGCTCACGATCGACACGCGAAAATCATTGCGATAGATGCAACGGTTAACGATGAACGGTCACAAGAGAGAAATTTTACGCTATAACATTAGCTTAGAATTAGAAGTAACTAGGTATTCTCTCGTTTTTTCTGCAAGGCACATAGCGATATTTTAAGGAATCATGCACACGTACTGTAACATAAGTTTGATGAATCCTAATCGAATTTAGTTGTTTGTCCCTGCACAATCGATGCCGGGCAATGAGTTGTATATATATTCCGTTATCGATACCATATGAGTATCTTTTTTTAATATGCATGACATATAAATTTTTCTATAATAATAGAATTCTTGTATTAAAGTAGACTTATTTTTTTCCGGTTTATTTGATTGATCTAAATAAATGAAAATAGTTAGCGGTTTGCATGCGTTTCATAGCAATATCTCTAATTAAATATGCTATTTCTATTGTAATATCGGATTTATCATATTATTTCAAATCATAAAATCTGTATAAATTTTCTAATGTTACATTAACGTGATATCTCGTTTTAACAATTTTGATAATATTATTATATTTAATTATTTACTTTAATGAATAAATTTGATCTTTACATGACATAGACAAGTAACGATAGATAATCTATATTTGCGAGATATAAAATATATTTAAGCTTGACAATAAATAGGTCAATCGTAGAGACTATTCCCGCATCGATTTAAACGAATGGGCTGTTGGCCTACATAATTCATTAATATTTTACTGTTGCAGCATATCATACAATATAATGTTACTTGAAAATTTACTTTAAACATTAATTCTCGTCACATTTACTTTTCTACTTTGCACATACCGCGCGCGCACACACGCACATATACAAGTTGTACTGTAAATATCTAAAAGATAATTTTTTATTTCTGTTTATAAAAGGCATAAAGTTGTGATCTTTTTTATAGATAATCGTCGATAATCTCGTAAAAGACAGTAATTTATTTATTAATACTCTAACGGTATCGTATATAAAAAAAAATTTCCATTCCATTTTTCTATTAAAAAAAAATAATAAAAGAAAATATGTGCAAAGTGCCAATCAAAAGGAGGATGCATTTTGAGACACCAGAACTGCAATAGCCTTTGTCAGGAAGCGCAACGAGAGAATTGTAGTTTCATAATATCACACTATATATGGCTTTAAATTAAATTTTGAGAACATAAATTCGATAAGCGTCGATGATAAACTAGTAGTTTTGCTAGTGTTGAAAGAACAAGCGCGATTAGAAAGGATTCATCAAACTATAACATATAATTAGTAGCATAGTTTTTATCTATACGTTGTCAGGAAGTCGCTAAATTGCTTTAAATCGAGCTAGCGAGAGAGGAAACACCATTTATATATA
Source organism: Eciton burchellii (assembly GCA_020341155.1). NCBI lineage: Eukaryota > Metazoa > Arthropoda > Insecta > Hymenoptera > Formicidae > Eciton > Eciton burchellii. Next base: position 136,206 of record JAHMML010000059.1, on the reverse strand, counting down.
CATATATAGACTTCTACGAGAAATCTCGAATAATGCATTATGCACTTTCTCTAAATACATTAATTTTTCAGTCATCCGAGCTCCTAAACAGCAGCACATTTAGTTACTAATTTCTCTTTTTTTCTTTTTTTAAATATTACTTAATGTTAAGTAGCTGTATTTTTACTTGCATCGATGGGAGATAGCATCTTTTTAAAGTCCTGTACAATGTGAACGCTGTGTTCTGTTGCTTGAAGTGTTTAGTATATTCTCGACATAATTTCGATAAATATCCTAGGATTAATACCCGCAATTCCTCTCGTAATTGTACGGGTATATTACATAACGACTTAAGACTATACTATACATAAATATAAAAATGACGCTGTATGCGCAATCTGATTAGTAGAATAATATGCAATTATCAAGATTTATTTCATAGAAACAATATTAATTTATATGAAGAATAATCTAATTGGATGTCAATTTCAAAATTTTATAGCTTGTGACACATTTATTCTCCTTTTATTTTCTGGTTTTATATTAGGTTTTACATGATTATAACTATAATTCAAAAATCTTTATAAATAATGTATAATAACATATCAATAACATTATATTGTTAATATATATTACACATATATATATATATATACGTATTAATATACATATATACACATATGCATGTATGCTGTACGTGTATATATATGTATATATATGTATATGTACATAATATATATATATATATATATATATATATATATAATATATTTTAATAATGTTATTTTATATCATTAATTTTTTACAAAGATTCTTCTTTCAACATTTAGGATAAATTCTGCTTTCTTTTATAAAAATGAAATCCTCAATTCGATTCCAAAGGGTGCATTAATATTGTAAAAATTAAGAGACTACATTTTTTTTTAACATATGGACAAGTATTCGAGAACCAAAAAATGTATCATGGACAATAAAATATAACAATTTTCTTCGGAATTTTATCGGGAAGACTTGGAAATATATGTGGAACTTGGAGATTATTCTATGCAGTATTGTGATATAGCGTCAAAAAATTTTGACTTCCATAGTTAAGAGTACTAAGTTGTAGGATATAAGGATAAGACGAGCACAGCACATTTCAGCCTGTACTTTTATAAAAGGAACGATCAAAAAAAAAATTATAGACATTGGAACACAATTGTTGCGTCCATCCGTATAAGATCAATTACATCTCAACGCTTAAAAATCCGTAAGTTCAATCAGGTTTCGTGCAAGCTTTCTCTCCCGAGAATCATTCGTACCAGAAATTGCCTATCGCAGAAGATTTATTACTTGATCCTCGCGTAGATTAAAATATTTACTATTTTAAGTTAAAATTTACTACGATACCAAAATAATTTAAGAATTTAGAAAGCTACTGTTGTGGAGATACAAACGTTTGTACTTGTATTTGTTATTTTGATCATATCGGAACTGCTTTTAATTTTATTAAATTAATATGAATTTAAATTAGTTTATAAAATGGAGTATATTTATTTGCATAATTATACGCCAATGTGCGTTTCTAAAAAAAAGTTAGTCAAAAAGGCGATTTTTCTAAATCTTAAGCGCGTTTAGTTTCAACCAGTGATTATACCGATATTATTGTATTTGTCTAGTCGATTTTTATACAATAATTCTTCGATTAATTAACAATCTATCCTAACGGTAAGATGAGGTAAATATAATGTGGATATCAAGTAATAGTATTCTTCCATAAGAAACATCCATATAGAATAATATTCAATGAGAAGCGAAAAAAAGTACAAATGTAGTAGCTACACGGTCCTGATTGAACGCTGAACGAATACATAGGAGTTGTAAAGACATGTAACGAAGGAGAGAATGCGGTCTAGTAGGAAATATGTAAAATTATTATACTTGTATAATCGAATTTGAATGCTCTGTCTCAGTCTGCTCTTAAATATCCTTCTTTTTTAGATTTACTTAAATAATCCTCTCTTTCGTGGTATGATGTATAATTTCTCTTTTTATTGTAAAAATGCAATGATTGTATATGGGCTGCGTTTGAGTCATGATCGAATGTAACAATTTATTATAAGTAATGCAAAATAAATGGATGACATGCAAGAAATAAACAGCAGAGAAGAAGCACTTTGTTCTTTCTTCCTTTAATGAATTTCAATGCCGATTCAAATAACCATTCTAAAAACATTGTGGCAGATATCTAGATTTATTATGCAGAAATAAATTCACATCAAATAATAGGCTGAAATTTATTTTACATAATGGTACAAAGTACATTGTAATTTGTCATAAGAAATTATTACAATATTAATCTAATCTATTATAATTACATGTACTAACTTTTATATGTACTTAAATATTGTCTCCTGTTTGTTATCAATCGTGACCAATTCTACTTTAACCGGACACTGCAGCCAATAACTTAAAAGTTCTTCAGTGTAACCAGTTAAGAAATAGATTTTGTATGGTACTAAAGTACGACAGATGATACCAGCTATCCTAATAATGTTGTGCTGCCGCTTGATGATTACTTCACTTGCGAACAAGTTGTGCCATGTCCCCCTCATGAATTGCCGAATGAACATATCTTCTATGGCTGTCTCCGATGGTCTATTACCATCCTTTATATTCGCTGAAACGAATAATACATTGATCAATGATAGCGTAAAAAATTGAGATGTATTTATCCTAAATCATGTACAGGTATTCCACGAGTTCCAAGACTTTCTGTGAGCGATGTAATGAGGTGGATTCGCCATTTCATATGTCAACGGTCTGTCCCTTTTTAGAGTAATTTTGTAACGCCCAGATTGTACTCTATTAGCAACTGCGCTAACGTGAAAGTGTTTTGATGCAAGAGTTTGCTTGCCAAGATATGGTACCACCTGAAGATCAACGATAAAATTATAATTAGAATTAATATAAAAGTGAATAGTATAAAAATTAGTTTGCTATATGATTTCTTATAATTTATTCGTCAGTTAAGAAATATTTAATACATCAATGATTTCATATCTGCAAGAATTACGATGATGAAAAAGTTACAGATACATTAGGTTATGACAATTCCTATACTTAATATAGTTAATTTCAATAAAATTTGCATTGATAGACTTTAATACATTTTTCATGTGCTGCAATAAGGCCATGTTGTCGCGATGATTTCTAATTATTCAAATTCTTTACAAATTATTTACAAAATCTTTTGCGTAAATACACATATACACTAATATTTGACTCACATTGAGTCGTATACGATACTGTGCTACATTTTCCAGTAGAGAATAGTGGAGACTTCTAGTGGCTATTTTGGAACCAATTGACAGAACTTCTTGGACGCCTACGTTATCGCAATTGGGTATACGGTAAATAGAAAGTTTGCTCTATTAAATGACAATCTAATGCCGCTATTTGAATTGTTAATAAAAGACAGACACTTGATTTTAACACGGTGAATAATGAATTGCTATTTTCTAGGCGCCACGATATTATCACATAAGTTACTACATATAGTAACAATACACATACATATCCCTTATGTTATCTTATTATTTTTAAATGAGCAAGATGTTGTCCCAATATAAAGAAAAAGATAATTATTGTTATTACGTACTTTTAATCTAACGTCTCATATAATGAATGATTTCTGTGCGACAATTGTAAAGATTGGAATTGAAGATAGAGACGAATTTTGTATTAAAGAAGGATGTAAACAAGGGATGTAAATTGACTTTTAGCTTCATTTTCTCCTATAAACTCGGCTCTCGGTGTTTTTTTCCCGATAATGATTAAGCAATTTCACAACTCAACAAAGAATCTTTTTTTCACTCACCCCTCCAATTTCCTTTCTGCAGTGAAACAAAGCTGTACTGAACCAGCTAAAACGGAGACGAGAAACTGATCGTCAGGACTGCGATCGTCAGGACTATTTCACAAACGTTCTCACTCATCTGGAAAATGAAGAGCCATTGTTAAAACTAGAATATCAAATCTTGGAAGAGACTAATTGTATACCGTATGATCATTAATTATATTATACACATATAATATTTTCCTCCATATAACATAATTTTCATAAATAAGCAAATCTGTAAATATTTTAAGTTATATAAGGATACTGGAGATTTCAATGAAATCAACTAATAATAAATATATATCTATAGCATAATAAATTTATATAAATGTGAGAATAATTAATGTTTATGTTATATTTCTGTAACAATTTTTTTTCTTGTAATAATTGTATTCTTTAATGCATTTGATAATCAGGATAAAACATATTTAGCATTTCGCAAAAGACATTTTACAGAGAATATTTTAATGAGAAATTAAATGCTAAAACAGGAGATCTACAAGAGGCTCTCTTTCTTGAATTGGCGAAGGGCATCGACAGCAGGTAGTTGTACGATAATATGAGAGAGATGAAAGCAGAGAGGGGTAGCAGTGAAGGCAAAACACATTAATGCGTCTAAAAAGAAAGAGAAAGAGAGAGAGAGAGAGAGAGAGAGAGAGAGAGAGAGAGAGAGAGAGAGAGAGAGAGAGAGAGAGAGAGAGAGAGAGAGAGACGAAAAGAAAAGCAAAATGCTATGACCTTATACGAAAAGCGCGGATAATGGAAGGCCGAAGTGAAATGAAACGCGTTAAATGATCGTGCGCAAAACATGTTGGAGAAGAAAGGGTGAACAAGTGAACCTTAAAGCTATGTATCCGCTCGTTGATATTCTCATACCCGAGAAACAAATGGATATAGCAATGAATCCAAAAAAAAAAATGAAAGGATGGGAGATAATGTCAGTGTTATATATAGAAAATAGAGAAAACGTTGCTACAAAATAGTTCGTCATGGTTTTGGAACTAAGAAGAAGAAGAGTTTACATATATGTATATGTATATTTATTTTACGTCAATGATCATGCATATTTGATGAAGTAATTAAGGATTAAAAAAAATATAGGATTAATCAAAATAGTTACTTAAAAATACGTATTACGCTTCACAATGCAAAAGCAGAACGAGTTAATAATTATAATTGCGTCAGATGATTAGATCAGACGTTGTCAGCTTTAATAAGTCTTCACACGTTTCATGACTTAAATATGATATATGAAACGATACAAGTTAATTTATCATTATTATCTTTAATTTATCTAATTAATTATTATTAACTTATCGTTATGAAGATTGTCATGATAAAATTGCCATTTGCATGATCACCCCAAAAATGAGTTATCATCCTACGATGCAAAACACAGAATACTTTGTACGAAAAGATTATTGCATCATGACAGACTTTTCAACATGTATTTAGAGGCTTAATTAATATGCTTAATGAGTATATATATACTACTACTAAAAATGAAACATAATTTGATATAATTTATAGAATTAAAATATACGTATATTAGAAAACATGATTACCTAAGAAGAAAGATTAAATGAATAGCCTGTAACTGAGATATCCATAGATCCGTATTAAATGGAGACAATGGAGAAAGCAAGAATTGACGTCATAGATTAATAGAGCGCGAAGTTTCTCGTCTGAATCGATGAATCACAGGCGCGATGCTAATGCAGAGATCGTAAAAGTACAGGCTATTAAATTCATGAAGAAACGCGAGAAGAGTCCTAAAAGGGAGACACACTTTATGGGAGAATACCAAATGATGAGGGGAGAAAGAAAGGTGTGTGGGAAAGAGAATAGGAAGGTGGATTGCAAGGGAGGAGATAGAAGGGCACGAGAAAAGATGAACTTGTGAGAGAGGAAAAGAAAAATAAAAGGAAGAAAGATGTAAAACTATTAAGAGGAAAGGAAAGAGAACGAGAGTGAAGCGAATGTTAGAAAACATGAAGGAACATGCAGAATTGGTCCTGGATTTCTTTTGAATTAAACACAAAGTTACTAAAACAAATTTTTGAACTCTCTCCTTCTCTTTCTCTCTCGCAACTGCTCATGATCGTTTCAGTTATTTTATTCGGTTAGATTCGAAACGAACACCTTCAATTATCTTACGTACGTGTTTTATTTCGATGCAAAAAATATACCTCATCGTGTTCAATCTCTCTATTTATTCCATAAATATGTGAAATGTAAAATCGCATGGTCCATTCAATACAGTTGTGAACTTATCTCGATAGAAATCACTGCGATCATTAATCTCCTTTTATATTGATAATACAATTCTATCAAAAAAATTTCTCCTCACATCATTTTTATACACGGCGAGTCAGAGCGATCCCCGACAGAATCACGTGCTTCCACGATAGACTTCAAGAGCCGTCCCTGGGAGAGAGGGAGCCAGGAATTAAGAGGGGAATGCTGTCAGGTAGAAGGGTGGCAAAACGAGTGGGGGATCGCGTGGAGGAGAATTGCAGTGGGAAGAGTGAAGAAGACAGAGAGAGAGAGAGCGAAAGAGCGAAAGACCGAGAGAGAGAGAGAGAGAGAGAGAGAGAGAGAGAGAGAGAGAGAGAGAGAGAGAGAGAGAGAGAGAGAGAGAGAGGGGGGGGGGGGAGAGAGAGAGAGAAGGGGAACACGTAAAAGGGAGAGCGCGAGATCCGCCGGGCGGCGAAGGGGTGGCGGGAGTCTGGAAAGAGGGAGGACGCAGGAGCGGTGGAGTGCGCAAGGTGCAGCGCGGGGATAGGCAGCGGTCGCGACTTGCTGGCAGTCTCGTTGATCCGGCTGCGGACAGTACGCGCCGTGACGTGACAATGGCGGTAGTTGTAATTGCGGTACGGTGCGTTACTGTGATCAGCTGATCGACCGGGCCCGCGAGAGGAAAATAAGAAACAAAAAGAGAGAGAGAGAGAGAAAGYGAGAGAGAGAGAGAGAGAGAGAGAGAGGGAGGGAGGGAGGGAGAGAAAGAGCAAAGGAAAGAGGGAAGGTGAAGGAACGGGGAACGGTTTCGGAAAAAGGAGCAATTGGGGAGAAACGGAGAGGCTGAAAGAGAGGTTTCTCGACGCGACTCGCCTCTCTCGCTGGCTATGTCATCGCTCTCGTGATCGGCTCCAAGGTGTGCCCCTTGTCCTTCCCCTTTCCCCGTTGTATGTGAAGTATACAGTGTGCACCCGGCGGGTCTCCGTTCATCCCCGCAACCCCTCCCGAGTCGCTGTACCACGCGTGTACATCCGCTCGGTCTGTTGTGTTGTGTCTGTGTGGCACGTATGCGCGAGGTTCGCACGACCGGTAGATAAATGTCTCTCAGCTATGCCCACCGTGCGGAAGTACCGGAGGGATACCAGCGAGGTGAGCTGCTGCCTCAAGTACGTGATCTTTGGATTTAACGTCATGTTCTGGGTGAGTACCGCGCGCGCGAACGACCCCGCACAGGGTCGAATCCTGTGCTCGAGGTTTCGAATCTGAGAAGTGACACGGCTCACTGAATGTATCGATTATTATTAAAGGTTAAAGGAAAGTGATACGAATTGCCCGCAAAAGTGTCATTCGTTTCATTGTTAATCGGATATGAATGGTTTTTCTTAAGTAGATGGACTTTGTCGTCGAAGACGTTCCGCATTTGAGCTCCGAGAAAAATTGTCAATCGATGTCTTCTCCAAAGAAGTTTCACTCAAACTTCTCGTGATGCCTCAGACATTGAAAAGATGTTACTCCCGGATATCTGAAGTAATCTCGGATATCTCGTCCTTCTTGAGAGATAACGAACATTCGCTCCGAATATCAGATTTCATTCTCGAGTCTATCTAATTCGTGTCCTTACGAGGAAAAACTTTCTCGAGCATTTCGCGTAACGATAACGGTGCGTCACGTTCGAATAAATCATCGATTGATAATTCGGATAATTCGGATTATACGAAATATTTTTGGAAGTTACGGCTTCATCACGGAGGAAAGGCCGTCAGATTAAAGAGAAGCTTGGAGATCGGCGAACCGTTCGGTGTAACGGTGCATGTCTGAAAGAGGCTCTTTTCCCTTTTGTTTTCCTGCGAGTTTCGTGAAAACTTTAGAAGCGTACATTATTAGTTTCTCGCATTTGGAAAATATAACGGCTCGCGTGGAGCGCGAATAACATTTCCAGGAGAGGGTGGAATTTGCGTACCTTCTGGCCGCTTTTGTTTGAATTATAATGGAGGGGTGGTTTATTATCGCGATGCACGCGAGGGGTAGCCCTTCCCATGTAGCAAATAAAGCGTGTCATATTGTTCGGTTTAATAACGAGCAGTGTGCGTGTAACGAAAATGTTTATGAATTACGGCAATCGCTGTACATTCCCGTTCAACGACTTCGACTCTTAACGAGACAGTATGCATAATTTCGAGATTCGCGGTCGGAAAGCCCCATCGTTTCCGCCATTTCCATCCACGCCGTTGTTCTTATTCGCAGTTTGCGCTTTCTTATGTTAATCGAGCCAAGCGACGAAACGGCCGTTCGATCAATCCATCGAGTGCTTGGAGAAAAGCAACCCTCCATTCCTACGTAAATCTCGCCCGTTCTTTGGGAAAAATCTTACTGCGATTAGGCTGGTCGATCGCGAGAATGTATTACCGAACATCTAGACAGATATCAATTATAGCTTCTTATGTCGGAAGCTCTTCTCTCTTGCCGTCATAAAACAGGGTTTTATTGTGTCATAAACGTTAGGCAGTCTCCATATCCGATGCATAAAAACCTGAACTCCCTTCAATCACGATTAGAGGATCATTTGCAGCGTACAGTAGCTCAAACGACCGTTGATAGCTATTGAAAAGTGACGTCGAGATAACTTACATGGCGGAACCATGTTTCTTCCTGTAACAGATTATATCCTACCCTTATCGTGTTCTTTACCTTGGTTGCATCGATAACCTCAAATTATACGTCAAATAAAGTTTCAAGCGAGTTTAAAGCCATATTAGTTCGTATAGCGATTAAATTTCATCGAGCGTAATTTTGGAAAAAAGGGATATTTGATCTTATTGCTTAAAAAAGGCATTTGCTTTTCTCTTATCTAGCGAATACCTAGTCGATCTATTGTTTTCTAAAACATGTATCATATCTCGATTCGTTTGCAATTTTACCAATTGCGACTCTGATATCACGTTGTAATAATATGATCGTAACAATCGAATCGCTTTGTGTTAAATGCAGTTGTTGAGTCCGAAATATAATATCGCAGTCCTCATGGGAGATAACTTGATCGGCAGTAAAGCGTTCAGTAAAGCCAAACGTACCGGATAAAACAAAAAAAAACATAAAAAGAAAAGCAACAATTATGCCTCTTCCTTAGTTTTGTTATTTACAAACTTTCGACAGGCGAAACAGCGTTTGTTTTTCGCGAAATCAACATCCCGATTAAATTTGTTTGTCGAGGTAGGAAAGAATTGTTATAACCATTTGCTCTTCACGGTATCGCGTTTTTGCAGGCAACACTACGAGTGATCCGCAATGCAGCTCGTCCGCGTTGTCCCAATTGCGTGGATGACACGATGCAATGTATGTATGCGTTACGGACTGCACATCGCACTCGTGTTGCATGCACACCGATTAGAAAGCTCGAAAGGAGAGTCGGGCTCTCTTTAGATCGATGGATCGATTTTCCGCTAGTGAGAAATTCGGCGGGAAATGAAAAATAGTTTTTCTCTCCCGCGCGTTCCATTGCTCTGTTCTCGATTCTAATTGATCTAGTTATTTCCGCGCGTAGTTCACAGTCGCTAACAGCATCTTTCAATTAATCGAATAATTCGCGCCTGCTGAAAATCGCAATTTTTGCGCAAAAAACCCATCGCGTTTCGCGAGATGCGCGACATTCGCGCTTAAAGGGGATGGCGCGCAGCCGCGACAAACGAAAGATTTTCGTTCATGGGATACCACACGTTGCACGCGCGGCGTTCCTTTGATTTACGTTTCGTTTGATCGAGCGGCCGTCTGTCCCGCCGTTGGATAACGCGCATGCGCGCGCGCACGATAGACGGCGGTGGATTAATTCCGCGGGCGGGATTCAGCGAGGCGTTGCACCACGTGTCGTACCACGCTGCGTTATTTACAAATTGTGATTTTACCTGGCGCACGCACGCGTGCACGCATATTAGCGATAGAAACGGTCCACTCGCGTTCGCGGATTGATTTACGACGGTATTACGGCGGTACGTGAATAGACGAGCTCCGCTGCGTTGGAGTTTTCGTTACGCATCCCGTCTCTCGACGTGGGAATCTCTCGGCGGAATATCAAACGTCCTGCGTCCAATCTAAAATCAATGTGTTGTTCAGCAAAATGTCAAGATACCGGTGTGAATTTTCGGCTAAATAAAAGAGACCGAAGAACGGATCTACACGCGATTGATAAAAGCGCAAATCGAATTATTCGCTTCGACGTCTTTTCTTCCCGTAAGTGCTCGTCGATTAAATGCGGCCATGGAAATCCGGCGCTTTTGCACGCTCGAAGAATGAAAAATGCGAGTACGCGAGTTCCTGTGCCCTTCCTTCCCTCTCTCTCCCTCACCTCACCGCTTTCTCCGTCCAATCGGGTATTCTCGGGTTAAAGCAAGTGCGCGCGATAATGAACTCCATGTGAGCTTATTTCAATGGGACGGATTAAAGGTATTATTGATTTCCCCGGCACGGCGAGCTGAATTCGGGATTTTCGCGAAATGTAGCACCGATACGCGAAGAGTTCTTCCTCTGATTTCGCTTAATTAAACAGATTTCCGCTTAACGAAATATCGGATTCATCTGAGATCCATTCTGTGATTTGCGAATGAAACATTGAAGAGATGTTATTAATATTTATTCATATGGCCGCCCCCTTTCTCTCTCTCTCGTGCGATAAACTATATCAAGTCTATCTTGAGCGGATTGATTAAAGATGATAATAAAAAATATTTTTCTGTATAAAACATATAATCTATTAAATAACACAAATTTAAGTCAATGAATTTAATTTAAGTTAATAACGAATTTATTTACTACGAGACATACAAGATAATGAGTGTAAATTAAAACAACAGATGTGTACGTACCATATATTTTGAAGATATTTGAAAAAGCAAAACCACTCATTTCTATCATCTCTTATTTATTAAATTATAGCAACAATCGTTGATGAGCCGATGAGTTTATTTCCATTTTAAAAACAAAAAGCACATGTTCTATGATATATTTTGCGTATATGTGCGGGATTCATTTATCTATATAAACATTTTTTTTACACGCGTGCGCGATGATCTATGAACGTAACCGTCCATTTACCGAAATTTCCAGAACGCATGGAAATACGTACTTAATAAAATGCAAGCAATCGAATGCAATAGTTATTCACGAGGAGGACATTGCAATTAACATGCGGTCGTATATAATAGATCAAGCATCCACGAAATCGGTCGAGACGCGATTCCTGACCGCTCTGAGCTAATAAAAGTCACAACTTTGCCGCTATAGTCGCTGATATTCTTCCCGCGAACTTGCAAACATTCACCGAGACACTAAGTTTTCGCAGTTCGAAAGTCACGGCGAGTTAACCCGACGACCACCTCGCGCTCCTCGATATATATATATATATATATATATATATGGAAGTTGAGAGAGAGAAAGAAAGAGAGAGAAAGAAAGAGAAAGAGAGAGAGAAGTAAGGGAGGAAAAAATGGAGAGTGAGAGGAAGAGGAGTGCGCGTTTCGCGAACATGCCGGCCCGCGCGGTAAAATATTTACGGGCCGTTGAAAAATAATAACGAACGTCGCACGAATAATCTCATCGGCAAGTTTCTGCGGCACAGCAAGCTTTTTCTCGGAGCGGAGATCCGCGCATACCGCGCGCGCGTCTCGGCTCGCTTCGCGTAGAGCGAAAAATGAAATATCGCGCGAAATATTTATTGCTCGTCAGAGACGAGTACTCTCGAAATTATTTGCGATCTTGAAAGAATGTGATGCAACTTTTCCTACCTGCTCCTTGCCTACGTTTGCGAGAAATCGCGAGGAAGGTATCGTTTTCTCCTCGCGACGTAGATTATGCGTTCTACTAATCATCGATGACTGTAATCCTATTTGTATGCGCAACTGTAATGCGCGGCTGTTATCGTTGTGATTCTATATTGATATAGCGATTATGTTTATCGTACTTGCACAGGTGATCCAGTTCCGTCACGGCTCTCTCGAATTAACAGTTGTTCCATCAGTTAGATTTGATATTCATCTCCCAGCGCGAGAAGTGAATTATTTCATTATTCGTTTCTTCGCTCTCATTGCATCTCACCGATCAGGAAACGAGGATGACAGTTCGAGCATGGATTATCAGAAATAATTCAGCACGCTTAGCATGTATCCTGCAAAAGAAAGTAGCGATGTCATAGTTTCAAGATCATCAGAGCAGAACGGGCTGCGTCCGCTCTGCGTGAGCCGAGTTAGAAAAAGGAGCAGTTCATAGGTGAAGTAGCTATAGAATTCACAGAGACACGCGCGAAATACTATCGGACACGTCATTGGAGACACATGATGGCATCTCAGACATCGCGCAGGAACTTAATAATATTCGAGACGAGAGAACGAATCTGGTCGCTGAGACTCGCTATATTTCACCAGCCGAATCCGTTCACCGCGCTTTCTGCATAGCTGCCCTCCAACAGATGATCGGCCTTGATAGCCGACGATGACTTCGAACCGGCCGGTATACTCCCGTTGCTTTAACACGTCACTCTCCTGCATGTGAACGGCCGCGCGAGTGCGTGCATGCGTGCGTGCGTGCGTGTTCCGCGCGATTCCGCGGCTGTCCGACCGCACGAGACCTCGCCAATACTGCTCTTCACGAAAACGTCAGCCTGTGCTTTCCCGTGAAATCCTGATTTTTCAGAACGAGATCACTGTGTCCCACCTCCGCTAACGAGATTTATGATATATCTAATTGCATTGTAAATCTTATTAAGGGTCTCTACGCTAGTTTCTCTAGACGAGAAAGTCGGAAAATGTTTGATGACTTCTGGTCATCTTCAAGTCTCGATAAACTGAGTTTATTTGTAATTTCGTTTTTGTAATTTGTTATCTCCAAGGTCTGCATTGAGTTTTTAAAGGAATATAACGGAGAAATACCTCGCAGATTTTTTTCTTTTGTATTCTCGGTACGTATTTGAGAAAAAACAAGCATCTATGATAGATACAGGTGTGTAAAAACTTTCGGGATTAATAATGCGAAAGAAAGAAAGGTATATTTTATGCATCGAAAGCTCAGAATTACTCCCTTAAAAATTCCTTAGATCCGTCCCTGTCAGGACTTCCTCCCTTCATCCCTGACCCCCTTCGCCGCCCCGCATCGCCCTTGGCGGCGTTTGAGGAATCTCATTACAAAAGTTGCTCGTACAACCGGTTTCTAACCAGTGCAACCGGCCACCATGCCACGGAGGTTCGCGGAGGGATGTGGTTCGCGACTCCTCATTCGACACGTCCTTAGCTGGCAGAGCGTACAGATTTCCGGTAATGGCGAGCGGATGGAGAGAAACGCGCACATGGAGTTTCCGCAGGGATTCCCGGCGACGTATGTATGGCGAGACCGGAGAGACATTCGTCGATGTCGTCTGCGGTCAGCTGACAATATCGAGTGATTCAACTCGTCCTGTGGTTTCCGCAAGGTGAACACCGCCATTTTTCGGCATGTTTCTCCTGCCTTCGTTGGCAACTTTCGGGAGAATTCCGTGAATCGTGCCATGTTGACATAGTCGAAATTCACGCGAAGTTTCTTCTTAAGAGAAGAGTTTCGCTGGTTTGTCCGATAAATCAACGCTATCTTCGATCATTAATCATTCAAAAGCTTTCGTATACAGTCGAACATTTAAAAATGCTTTGAAGTAGCCAGAAAATTTATTCTTAAGCCGGCAAAATGCCACTCAACGTCGTAAATTAATTTTTTTTAATAATTACGTGAAATAAAGAAGGATAATATAGGATATGACGTTAAAGGAATATAATTGCCTTTCGAGATATCCCACATCTCGGCGGCGTAATCGCAGCCGCAGACTTGCCGAAGAGAACTGTGCCACAAGTGTGTACGAAAGGCATCATTAAAGTAGTTTTGCACTGTCGACTCAAGCATTTGAATAGAACCATGGCACACATTCTCGCGAGCGCGCGCTCCTTTACAAAATTCTTCCCCTTGGAAAACTTTAAGATAACTCTTCTCCTCCGTTATTTTTCAAGTCGTTGCGTCGAGTGGTCCCGGAAGTGGAAGTCATCTCGTTATTCGTTGTGCAGACTGCATTGAATCCTACGTGACGTGAGAATCAGATTCTTCGTTAATGACGGAATAACACGTTAATGACGGAATAACACATAACGATGTTGATCGTTAATAATCTCTTATGTGTATAAATGTTAATTATCGGAAACCGCGATGTATGTTCGATAGCGGACGCGTTCGTAAATCGAGACTGTTGATAATTCTATTTTGAGTTCTACGATTAATTAAACGGAACCGAATCTGCAGCTAATACAGTAAATAAATCAAATTATTGTTGTCCTGCGCACAAGCGAGCAACAAGGGGTGTAAACATATTAATATCAATGTTAGTAATTATGAGTATTATTTACGTGTCTGATGAGTCTTAATTAATTGCGATTAATTTAATTAACCAAAAATAAATGTTTCCAGGCCACATGTCGGCTGTAATATGCGCTGTAATATACGTTATCCATTTTACGCGCAATGATCGCACATATCTGTGCGCGATTGGAATAATGAAGAAAATGAACATTCCTAAAGGCTTTACTTTTGTACGATCGATACTGCAAATTTTTATAGATAATGTAGGCAATTCTTATAAATAATATATAATTTTCATGATCCATGAAATAACGTTCAATAGATATCTTAAAAAATGTGCATGCGAAACTGATAGACAAAGTTTCGTATAATTCAGTTACATTTTCGAATCCTTGAAACTTAAATCCGATATTTTGTAGTCACTCTAGTGTACGCGACGTCTATAATATTAAATGTTTTATCGTGACCGCGATAAGAAACCGCGACTGAATTTAGGACGACGAAAAAGGAATTTCGAGAAGAATGAACAGGCGAATCGCGATTGAGAAGTCTTTTGTGAAATAGCGAGAATTAGCGTAATGACATTCGCAAAGGGATGTGCATGATGCATCAAAATAGAACAGTGCAGCAATAGTGTTCGCGTATTTTCTCCGAATCGTGTACATCAAAGATGTACACCGGTCGCACAAAGATGCGTGTATGACTACGGTATTACGGTATTTGAAATAGCTCGTAGCGCAGATCAAATGCAGAATGATTGTTCTCTCTCTCTCTCTTTCTCTCTCTCTCTATCTATTTATTTATTTATCTGTCTATCTCGTTCCATTGTTATTCATGTTAAGTGAAGATGGCTTCAAAGCCAAAACCCTCGATACGGTAAAATGGAACCGATTGTCTTGATAATGCTGTGCCTATCATGTCTAGTAATATATAAGAACAATCAGCGAACTAGATGCAATTAGACTCATCCTCCTAAAAGTGTGGAAACAATATCATTCTTAATTTCTAATTGATAAATTCTGATTAACATGAAAAAGCAAGTCAATGGAATCAATCGTTTATAATCTCTCATTAACATAAATGAACATCAATTGTGATATAAATGAAAGCAAACGCAAGTTTCAAAATGAAGTTCTTAATAATAATATACATGACTCTCTTTTTCATTGCATAATATTAATACAACAAAAAATTGATTAAATTCGACGAAATGCAAGGCGAAGTCACGGCGGCATAAAAATTGTCAAGATCGCTGCATGATAGCTACCCATCCTCCGGCGAAACTTCGATAAAGAATGCACCGAAGTTGCAGGCGCGGGGTGGAGACGTAGAGTAGAGAGGGATGCTTAACAAGCGGCTACTCGGGGAACAATTTTAAGAATTAAACTTCTCCCCGAGACTCCACTAACCGATCTCTGCAATCCCCCGCGGGGAAGAGGAGAAATAGGAGGAGAAGGGATTCTTCGTAATCTTATCTTACTGGTGTAACGCGAGCGCGCGTTACATCACCGGCGTCGAGATTATTAAAACGAATTCTCCCGGTTTTAACTCCGCCGGGCTGGCCGTTCCTTACTTCCAAAGTCCGATGAGAACTTTAACAGGTGGGCAATACGCAGTCTTGACGACGTCTGTGCCTTCGCCGACTTTTGCGCGAGTGTTCATTCTCTCGTAAACAGCTCGGCTTTTATCGGCGCACAGTGAACGAGCGAGTGATTAATTACTAAGCGAAAATCACTGCTTTGCAAAAGCTCGTCGTGCGCATGAAAAAGTGCAGCCTACAAAGTGCTCTCTCTACAAAGTTCTGAGAGCAGAGAGACTGGTGACATCCGAGTCACGTCGGAGTTGTTCACGAACTGATGCAGTATTCGGACGTATCGCGATTCCGTGTAATCGATACAGTAAAAGCAGTTTTCATATTATAAAATCAAATATGAGCAATTTCTGTTCGTTTGTACAATTCGCAAGCATCTTGAATTTTTCTCTTCGCCCTCGAAGGTATCGGAATTCCCTTGGAAAAGGGAAACTTTGATGTATCTTTTCATCATCTTGATAAATTATTTTCCCGACAAATCTATCTCAATAAATTTATCGCGAAATCGGAATAATGTCTGATATTATTCATAGATCGTACGTATAGCCGCGTATAATCCACTCTACATGAAACAGATCCTCGAAAATGAAGAGCAACGTACGCGGCGGAGATCCGAACGGAATATTGCGATATTTGGCGCATTATTGCAGCTGCGTTATTACACCGCAAAATTACACCGCAGCTCGGAAATGCGGCTGATAGAATCGTAACGCCGGCAACGTTAAGAGCTTCCAATGACCTAACGATTAACTTGCGCTAGCAGACTTTATGCTGATCGTTTCTCCGATTACGCCCGACAATGATGCTTTTTATCATCGAGCGAACGCGCTCATCGCCGCGCGGTGTAATTTTGTACCGAAAACGCAAATGCCACGTTATGGCATGCGCATGAATGGTTTACAGCTAATGATGCTGCACATGTGACACTGAAATCTCGGATCAGACAGCACAATGACGATGACGACGAGGGAACATGCGTGCCATTTAGGAACACTCGCAAACGTAACTTCTATTTTTAGGTGCGCGCGCGCGCGTGTCTTGCCGCAATTTGTATTCTTCTTATTGCTGCATGAGTACAAACCCGTTCCGCGCTTCGTTCGTGCAAGTTTCATCCCACTCGAGTATCGGCCGATGACGGAGAAATACCGCCGATGACGCGACGGGAATCGCGGATCTTTCTTTGAATTATGAATTATTTATTGAATTTGAATGTTTTCTTGCGAGGGATGTAACGATCCATCGCGTTTCCGCGGTCCGGGAGGCACCGGAAACCGATTCGGATCTTTCTTTAATTCTTCTCGCCGCGTCCTCCGATATATCAACGACATTCATCGCGCAAGATAATGAACGATGCTAATTAACAACGGAAATGAAGGCCGTATGCACACGTCGGCGCGTGCGAACGAGGTGCAACGCGACGCCGAATGAACGTTACGTGTCGGGACAAGTTGTAGCCGATTCGCTTTCTAATCATTACGTAATCTGATATCACGAGCATAGTGCGGCATGGTTGCTGTCCGCTTGACGCGTGTCGAAATCGCGATCTATCGGCGAATGAGATTTGCCTTTAATTGCGGTAAAATGAAATAAATTAAACGAATGCGAATGTTAAAAATTCATCTCTCGCGTGAAATTTTTAATTAAACACGGACATTTTAATTATAACGCGGAATGTGGACGAGATACGTGGTAAACGATGCGGGATATCCCAACTTGTCTATGAAAATCGTAATTCGCGTAATATGCGCAATTAAGTAAAATTAAATAGGGAATTAAAATCGCGTGCGCATCGACAGCCACATCGAGCCAGTCTCATATTCCGTTATGTATAAATATTAAAAAATAAATCTATCCTTAATTTTATTATGTTATATTATGTTATATTATGTGGATAAATAATAGACATATAATATGCTTGTTTTGTATAAAGCGAATTAAATAAATGGCTATTTGACTAAAATGTCTAAAATATCTAAAATGAATTTTGTTTTGTGATGTTCTGTTTCTTCGTATATTTCTTAGAAGTCAAATCGGAATTACGTGTTCACGCTCGTGAAACATTTAAAATAAGTAAATCTATATAAATTACTATTCAAACAATCAATTTTCATGTCTCTCACTTGAGTCTTTTCTCTGTTAGTTGCCAAATTACAGATAATAAGATCAAGAATTATAAATTGTTTAAATTTCTTTATTTTATTAGCAGTTTTATTTTAGATTTTTATTGCATCACATTTTTAGCGTATCTTTCTCTCTCTATTCTATTATATAAATTGTATATATAAATATCTATTTATTTATATCAAGTAATTATTGACTCTTAAGCAAATTTGTTTCAAATCCTTACGCTATATCAAGACATAAATTGATAGAACTACAAATAAAAAAAATAATAATAAATAATAATAACAAAAACTACAAGTATTCCTCATCTTATCCAAGCTCACCGCGAAAACTCACACTTTTCCTAATTATCCAAATTATCCACTATTCTAATTATCCAAATGTGACAAGGTGATCGTAGTTTTCAGAAAAAAGAGAGAGAAAGAAATATGATTCGCTTCTTGACGAGCTTACGCGCGTGTTTTCATTCGATTTATCGTGAGAGAAGAACGTTGCCGGATCATCTCTACGATCAGTTAATTCGCGTCTCTATTAACGCCTTCCGGCTAAATAACGATCTAAAGTGATACGAGCGCACGCTGGTGGGCTAACGGCAAGAGGAATCGCAATAACGCCGAAATATTTTGCAGTAATTATTATTCAAATTCGACTGCGTAAATTATTAATACCGCGAACGCTCGCGATTGCGTTATATGCCGATCGCGCAACTAATTACAGCCGGGATGGCCATTAATTTCCGACCGACGTCGAGAACCGTCACCGCCGAGAAATTAGCGGCGTCGTTAATTGATCACGTGGAAACACGTGTTATCGCCGCGTTAATTATTAAATCGCTTCGTTAATCACGGAGATTATTCCGCGGCGTTCGTATTGATCCGTTGCCGGAAACAAGAACAAAGAAATCGTAGATCAACAGGATCCTCCCTCGGACAGAATGTACTTTCTTACGAAAAACTCTTCTTCGAGTGATCGTTGAATAAATGATTCACATTGACCGAGTCAAATCTCTTTTGTGATCTTTCAAACAACTGTTCGCATATGCGAAGGGTTGATCTGTTTGTAATATATCGCATTTCAGTCGATTTATATCGCATAATCAGTCGATCAGTCTGATCCGTCGAATATTCCGTCGAATCGCAACGACTCGGCAAACAGCCCGAAGCGCTACGAAATACGTTCGGTATTAACTCTCCCTCATTAACATTCTCTGCAATTATTGCTGCGAATTACTAGCGCATGATATTGTCACGAAATGGCTCGAAATTTCAATATCGAAATTCCATGGGACGTAACGCGTAACGGGGCGTACGTTCGCATTAAGCGTGCACATTCACGCGATCATCACGAAGAAGAGACGTATGGAGAGAATAGGTTATCGTCTGGAATATCGGAGATATTTTTCGAAATGATCCACGAATAGGGAGATACGCGGGGGACGGGGAGCAGGAAAAACGCGCGTACGTCAAATTTCTGCGTCGGAATGCGCATTGTTAGAGTGCATCGAGAATATAGCTCTGTTCCAAAAAAATCCCGTTTTCTCTCTCTCTCTCTCTGTTTCTCCGTCTGGCTGTCTATCTCTCTCTCTACTCCGTCTCTTAGCTAAATTGCCTCGTTCAGACGAAGAGCGGTTTCCGCGGTGCGCTCGTTTGTCTTGCGACTGCGGATTAAGAGATTTCCACGCGGAATGCATCTTGTCGCGCGCAGGAAAGGCAAGAACGTGAGGGTGGAATCGCGATGCAATTTATTCTCACGCAAATATCTACGTTCCGCCCCCTTTCCCCACCATTATAATTGTTACTGTTGAATAGCGGCGCGCAGACGCAGCCTCTTTTATGATAAATTCATTGTTCCCTGAAGTTTATGACAGCATTTCGCGGCGGTGAAGTGAAACGAAACGCTCTCAGCGAGTGTGGTGGCGAATTTGCCGTTATCAATTTTGAGGTGCATGATGTGAAAGGACGCGCAATCGTTTCTATCGACTGGAATGGTATTTCAGGAATGACCATTTATGGCTCTGTGAGTCTGATCGTTTAATGAATATCGATCGTGCTGCGTCTTCATCGCGGTTGCGCCAGGTGGAATTTAGCTGCTTCTCCTCTCGGCTGATGGCTTTATTTATTTGAAAGCGGATGTGTTGTGTTGTGCCACAACAGTCGCGAGTGAGCCCTTCTCAAAAGAGAACGACGGAAGGATGAGGGGTTCGACGACCCTCCACGTGCTTCTCGTTCGCTTTGTCGTGAGTCACATGGACGAATAAATGCGTACGAGTGCGTGAACGAGTCCATGCGTGCGCGTTCACGCACCCGCCTTCCGGCCACCGGAAAACGTCATGAAGAACATTAATACACCGCGATCCTGTTGCCATCCATTCTCATTCACGAGTTCATCCTAAATGCGTTTCCCAGCGAGGTAATCCCTTTGTCTCGATTACTTTGGCGGAAGCCTTTGATCTACGAGATGAATAGTGTGACGCAAGAAATGACGACGACGACGACGACGATGACGATGGAATGCTAATGCTCCAATTATCACGCGCGACTTATCAAGCCGCGGCAACAGATTTGCCCGGAGAAATGATACATGTAATTGCTGCCATAAGAAGTACGCATCTTCAGCGTAACAACCTTCCGGTTTCCTTGGTGAGAGATATTTGGCAATGCTTACAAAAGCAAAAGGCGTGTTGGTCGAAATTTTTTATAATTCTTTTATGATTTATAAATCTCTTATAGATTAAATAAAACATTTTATTTAATTATATTTTTCATAAATTATTTTTTATAATCTAAATAGATTATATGAATGTAAACAGAAATACAGCTTTAATCTGATGCTTCAATTCACGAACTGATATTTTCGATTATCTGATACATTTGATATTCTAAATCTCTTTCTAAATTGTATCCCGATGGAAAGATATTTTCGGCATTAATGTATCGCAGCAATTCCGTGAAAGACATGAAAATAGATTCGCGACGTGAATGTGACGACGTAAAGGATTTTTTCGATAACGATATAAAGATGTAAAATATTGAGATGTCACGATGATCGATGTTGGATAATCTTTATGAAATTAGGAACGTCAGGTATATTTTTCTCCAACGAAATCCTTAAAATTCTCGAGATGGCCGAGCTTTACGAGGAACTGAGGATTGCATTTGTTTTTATCTCGCCATGCAATCGATTTGTATTCTTCAGTTCTCTCTCTCTTTCTCTTTCTCTTTTTTTCTCTCCTCCTTTTCCTTCCTATGCCTTTCACTCGTCGAAAACAGATAGCTTGTCACTTCCCCGCGAGGAAAGAAGATAAAAATATCCCGATCGTGTGAAAAACACAAACAACATTTTGGGGGTTTTTATCTCGCTCGTATTTCGAATGAGATAAAAACGATAATAAAAGTAGGGACAGAATTGCGAGAGTCTGCCGAGCTTCCTGAAATGCTTTTCGGGAAGGGCACCGGGTGCGCATCGGGAAACATTCTCCTCCGTTGATGTAAACTCGGTAGAGACGTAATGGAATCTCATCGTTTCTAGTCGCGACGTAAAAGCGTACAGGCACTCTCGCGATCCGTTTGGAAGGCCATAGGGACGGGAAAAAGGATAAACCGATACAGGGAATTATCATACTCTTAAGACGTTTACGTCTTGCTCGTCTCTTGTTCGTTGGTATACGGCCACACATTCGGTAATCCAATATTCATGAAAGCCGGATGTAGGTTTTAGCCTCGGCAATAAAGTGATACTAAAATATGGAAGCTCGTCGTCGCTGTTCCTCCGTCCTCTTTCTCCTCTTCGCCCTTCTTGTCCGCTGCTATCTGATAGAGGTAGGGAACGTCATCTCGTCGATCGATGGGCGATTTTATTAACGCACGCAACGCATCGTTAGCGCCCTAACTGGACCTTCGATCTTCCGTGACGTCACGTGCGGTGTATCCCTACGGATACGCACATACGCGTTGTAGCTCACGCATATGTCAATTCACGGCTTATTATCACGCGGTAGCAGCTGGGAAGAGTTGGAGAATGATGCAATCTCCGTCTTAATCAATGTCTTATTTATCATTCACGATACGATTGATTATCGCGTTCGTTCGGGTATCATTGTTATGTAATATAGAAAAAAGGAATTATCGGTGGCGGTATATATCAAAAGCTTATACTCAGAGAAACCAACGCGCACGTACGTGTATTTGCGTCCAGAACAAAGACAGCTGCGGGAAAAACTGTTGATGTCCAGAAGCTCGCGGGACGACGTGATTCATCCAGATGATATGTAGGGATTAGCCGACAATTCTGAAATGTAGCATCATTTTTGAGTATATAAAGGACGAGGGCAGTAAAGATAGTGTGTGACAGTCGAATAATTGTAGAGTCGTGAACGGCGAAGCTATGAAGTCAGCTAGCCTATCGAGAGATATTATATCTTTGCGAAGAAGAATAAAGAGTTTCTTTACTTATTGTTCCATCAATCTGAGGCGTCGAAAATCATATTTAATAATTCCATCAAGATATAAATATCCTACAGTTAAGATTACGGATCTGATAATCATGGGATGGCGGTAGTGACGACATTGGACGCCGTGTGTGTCGTATAATAATAACGATAATAATAACAACAAATAATAACAAAATAATAATAACAAAATAGCCTCCTCTTCAGCATTATGACCGCCACCTCTGGCACCGCGACCTTTTATTACACAACTGCAAGTACATTATGCTCATAAGACCATATCAGACGCGATACGATGCACTCGGACGCGCAAGAAGGGTAAGTGCACTCATGCTGTTCTTGCATTCGTGTCTTCAATTGTTGATGTCTCCAGATCTGGCGCCTCTGAGAGTCGTGGACGAGATTCACAAAGGGATTTTCTTCTTCATCCTTCAATCGTGTCCTTATCAGTGGAGATGGCAAACACGAAAGGTTTTTGATGCACGATAATGAGCTTCGTTTCGTTCATGATGACGACCGCAAATGACAATCTTCGCGCTCGTTCATCCGGGATTAATTTTGAATTCTTTGCGATAACAAGCAGAGAGGCGGTTTATTCACAGTAGAGTAAAGCGATTGATTCGATCACTTGGAATATTCATTAAATACTCTTATCAAAAGGGACGCGTTGAGATTTCATAATTAATAGCTGCTGTAAGTAATCGTTTATAATTTGCAGAGCGAAATTTCTTGAATTTATATACTTATGCTAGAAAATTACTGGATTGCGACATGACGCAATAGAGAAATAGAGATAAGCACATCTTAAACAAAATCATCAGCTCTTTTTCTGATTCATATCTCTATATCTTTAATGATTCTATCTAATAATTGCATAAAGAATTGCTGCGTTTAAATCAAAAGATTTTGAAGCGTACTGTAACTGCCGGGCCGCTCATCCGTATTTTATGCGTGCGTGATCATATTACGTTACGCACAATGCCGCGTTCAATCGACCATATTGTTTCCTGGCACGTCATGTTAGTCTCGAACCCCTTAACGCAAATTTCACTTCCCTTCGTACACCACGCCTCCCCTCTTCTTGTACGTATCTCTGTTTTCGACGCTATCCCTGCACAACGCGCAGATGGTCATGCGGAATTTTCAAACAGCGCGTAAACAATATAATCGATTAATATCCAGCGCTCGGGCGTGGAATAGCAGAAAATTCTGAACGCAAATGGAAATGGGAATTATTGTGACAAACAATACAGGTGCAGAACAAAATTGAAAAAAAGCAGAGTGTGCGTAAATGGTCGGAGCGATCCTGTTTCCACAGTTTTGTTATTACAATCTCTTAAAAACTTAAATTTTTCAAAATTATGATTATTCGAAGAGAAATGCAATTTCGAATCGTCAATTTCGCGTTTGTTCGAATTGCAGAATTTTTTCACAAACTTTGCATCCTCGTTGCTTTTTCATTTATCCCCAGCTTAGCTGCGTGTCGTGTTATTTGCACTAGATCAGTTCGCGGTTGATGCACGCCACATTGTCCGAATTATTGGGAAATTTGTTTGTTTCGAGTTTATCGCTGATATCGGTTGTATGTTGCTTGTCCTCGGCCAATTTGCATTGGTATATTCGCGAACAAACAGCGCTTCTCGTACAAATCGAATAGCACGCATGTACATTCGTGTACGCTACTATCATCTTCGCGAAACATGTGATAAAAAGTAAGATCGATAGCACAAAATCCACATCACGCAATGATGCGCGATCGCTCGATGATGCATTCATTATGGAATCTATTAATCTGCGAGAACAGAGAGGACGTTTTCTCATAAAAGATTCATAGATATTGGTAATCGAAAAAAGAAAAATTTGCGTTGACAATTTGCTATGCGATTATAACTTGAAAAAAAGATTTTGGACGCTTCAGTCCAAAATATCGCCCAAGTAGATTCATTTAAAAATTAAAAGAAAGTGTGACAGGTATTGATTAAATATCGCTAGGATTAGATACAAGAAATCATTGCTGTCCGAAGAAACAACTGCTCTTGAACCGCAATAAATTATATTTCGTAATTGAGTATCAAAGTCTTACATTTCTTATTATTTCCATATCCGACATTCTGCATTTCTTTCCGTTCTGAAGTTAATTATCTATTTTTATTCGATTCTTTCGAACCGTCTTTCGACCAGGATCGATGATACATTCTCGTTTTATTTTATACTATAGCAGATGTATAAATAGCAATTAATTATTAGAAATTATCATGCACCACATATTTTCTGTTTCGAAGAAATTTAACATATCACGAGTTAATGCAGAGCGTAACACGTAAATATGAATACTTGGAAAATACAGGATTTACCGCGTTTAATGATAAATGAAAATTCACAATAATAAGCAATGAAGTTGCGATCCTTGTTTTTCAGCATTTTATTTTTGGAGAACTTTTTTCGAAAAATATATTCATAAGCAGCGAATATAATTACACTTACTTGATTTGAATATTTCAGATGTTTTCTTTGTGCGAATATCGTGCACAAAATTAAATATTTTTTGAGAACGTTTTTAAAAATTCCTCGCCCATTCTTATAAATCTGTGAATTCTTCAACACTTTTGCCGCGAGCGAATCCGCGCTTTTAAACTTCTCGCAGAAACTACTCGTGAAAATATTGCTAACCTCTCAATATGTTATTAGAGAATGTTTATAATTTTAATGAGGGGGGGGGAGTGGGATATTTATATGCAAAATATTTCGCTTTTCGAATATACTTATACGAAGCAATATACACAGTCGAGATAATCGAGCGCAAAGCTAATGGATGTTCCGATAATCGAACCTTCGGCTAATGGCTGTTCGAATAATCGAGATTCTACTGTATAGACCGTGTTAAAGTACTCTATATCCTGTTCTGCGCTGATTTACTTAGGCCATTGACTTTGCCTGCTATTGCGATCTACATACTGAAACGTAATTCTAAATACACGTTCTCGTACTCTATATGCATATATACGGTAACGTCGTCGACGCTAAGCAATAGAACGATAGAATAACGATTGCAATCCTCCGGCGCATCCGTCGTAACATTCGTCGCATTGCGCGTTCGACATTTTACACATCAGGCAATGTTACAAATATGCTATAGATATTCAAGATTCCGCGTATTTAAATAGGAAGATATTATTCATCTATTCTTACATTTAATTAGCAAGAATTCAATTTGCGAATGTAATTAATACACTATTTGAACTAATGTGGCATGAAGCGGTGGCACAATCTGTAGTATTTTTAAATCTGAGATGAAAACTTTTATATCTTTGGTACATTTTTGTATTAACGTTTTCAAGCATATTTGTAATCAACATTTTTTCACAAATTTGAATGCAGATGAATAATAGATTCCTTGTGTTACAAAGCTCTCCACAGTGCGTGTACATTTACATTTTTTTAAAAATATAATTTTCGAAAGATTTAGAGATACGCAGATGTGCTTTTAAATTATATTTAATACAACAAACAAAAAGAGAGGAAAATGCAGTATGCATACTTCATCTCGAGCAGTATTTCAAACTTTAGAAAAATTTAAAGAAATTCCACGTCGCTTGATACTTTGTAAGGATGTCAATATGGTTATCGCGTCTCGATTCTTGCGCATTGCAGCTGCGGAATCTCGGTTCTGCGGAGATGGCACTGTCGGTATTAAATTTCCTTCTCTAAATTTCAACATTAACTTTTACGCGTTGCTAAGTCGCAAATGCATTTGGGATGCTCGCGAATCACCGCGACGCACCGTGTGACTTAATTGCACCTCGAGAGATTTATCGCGAAAGTAGCGTCTTCCGTTGGTCGGTCTCTCTTCTCTTCATCCTTCTTTCTTTCTCTCACGATGGGACGCGGTTTGACTGCAAATTCGTATCTGGAAACGAGAGAGAGAGCCAAAAGGTCGACTCTAACGTTGTCAAGAGGGTGGAGGAATATTCCCGCTTATATTACCGTTGATATAACCGCGTGAATCTCTTCATCGTTCGAATAAAAATACAAGATGCTCGGTAGCAGGCACATTTGTCGGGAAAATCTCCTTCAGGTAAACGTGAAACGATCATGATGCAATTTTAGTTTTACTCGCGCGCTCACGGAAGGTCACGTTACACGAATAATTCACGTCTCCAGTCATAAAGTATCGTACATTCTACGAAGAGCAATCGTTTCTATTGGCAGGATAAAACGCGGACAGTCGCAGGTCTCATTGTTTCGTCAGCCAAGACAGGACGATATTAATCTCGTTGAACGTTATGAGCGCATGCTTTATTGGGACAAGAGCAAATTTCGCGAATGGCAGCGCGAGAACCAGCTTCTTTGCAGCACGCATCGCAATTAGGCTGATTGACCCGTTCTCCATTCCGCAGGCCAAGTGGACCTATCGCGTCTCGGCATCTACATCCTCAGAAATTTCGCCGTCGTCATTCCGCAACGCGGAAACGGAGAAGAAGCAATTATCTTCGGCGGGATCGCGTGTCCAATGAGATCGCGCGCCACGAGCTCATCTCGCGATCTCGAGGCATGAAAACTTAAGCTTTGTTTACGCATGGTACCGGCTCACGCATACATACAAAGAGTGTTGCGTGTTCTCTAATATGTTATCATTACTTCAAGCCATGTCAAGCGCGTATTCGGAGTTAAAAGCCGGGGAAACGAGCGCTCCTCAGAATGAAAATCATTACGCGGATTCTGGGACATCGCGACTTATCGAATACCTCGTCGGATGACTCGCGCGTCGCGCGTGATTCAACGAATCACGCGATGAAAATACTTCTCATTCTCTCGATGAGAAGGAAAGAAGAATGGGAGGAAGAAGAAGAACACCGGTCAACTTCCGTGGAGAGATGCTCCGTTCTTTGGCTCCTTGGTTTTCTACGTCAACGAGCCTCGTTAAACTCCCATTGGGCCTGTTCCAGCTTCCGGCGCGGCACGAAAGTGACGCGATTCGCGTGTACACGATTTTTCCTTTTCTCTCTTTCTCTCTCTTTCTCTCGCTTTCTTTGTTTTTCCCCTCGGTCTAACATATCACATCCACGCGTAAGCATGCCTTTGCGCTTAGTTACGACCCGTCTCAGACGGCAAAAGTTGCAGCCGTGGGATGTTCGCAAGAATGTTTAGCGCGAGCAGTGACTCTACCCATTTTGTATTCGCGTCATGGCTGTTTTACTAGACGAAAGTTGACGCGTTAGTTAGAAGCATTTGGGAGATCGGAGATTATTTATGGAGCGATACATTAGTCGCAGCTGGATATCCCGGAGCAATTAATCGCGCGACGTAATTCAGTGCAGAGCTAGCTCTTTTCTCGAAACTGATGAGATTGCTGATGAAACTCTCGATAATTCCGGCGCGATATTGATAGAATACAGATAGAAATTATCTAACACTCGATGGCGGAGAAGGATTCGCTGAAAATCATGGAGAATTCGTCGGAGAGATAATGTCGGAACTATTTGAGGAATTCCGATATGCGGTTGGCCGACTGATCGCCCACTGCAGCACGATCGCGAGAATAGTCGGCCAGTGGCCAACGCGAATACCGCAATAAGGTCGGTAACTTCCCGCTAACGCAACGTGCGCGTGTTACCTTCGTTAATGTAATATAATATTGCGCATAATTTCCTTGTTGATTAAAACTTCGATAATGGCCGTAGCGTCAGCGATACTCACTCATCACCGTACAGCTCCGATACCTCGCCAAAGTTCCGATAGCCAGCAATGCCGATGTAATACCGCGGCGTTAGAGTACATTCCTCCTCCTCTCGATAAACCGCGCTTCTCCCTCATGAAATTTGATTCCCCGGCGGAAAGTATCTCCGAAATCTGCGGATTAAGAGCGTTTATCATCAAGGCTGCTTTAACGTGACGCAAATATTCGTGCTTTGTTCGAGCCGACCAAGTTCGAGTACGCATCGAGTGAAGTACTCATAAGCACTCGCCCGATGCATGATCGCGCGCGTTTACATGCGCTCTTATTTAACTCGTCCTCGCGCGCATGCGTCCGACGTATCCATGTATCCGTGAGACGCAGTCGTGCGCGTGCATGCGCGCCGAGAGAATGCGGGAGAGCAAACGCATTTCGATCCGCGTCGAAAGCTGGAAATTGTATTTTATATCAATATCGCGTCACTATGCGTCGTACATTGCCCGTAAAACGGTCTAACGAATATCGGAATTTCCGCATAGGAGTATCGGCAGCTTGACTGTCGCGATCGCGCGCATGTTACTTTGCCGCGTATTACGGGAACATTATTTCTCCCTCGCACCGTCTTTCCTTGCAATTTCCGCGCACGTAACGGTGACTCCGTACAATGACTCTGTACGTTGTTATCGGAAAACGCATTGGATTTTCCTACGGCGCCAGGTATCGCCGCCAACGTTTTCCCGCGGAGAAGCGGAAAGGATAGCGGCGGAGTTGATGGGTGAGATTGTCGAACAGCGCATTTGCAATCAGTAAACGCTGCTTTATTTCCAGCGAAGTGGATGCGATCGCGGACTAAAGTCGCTAGTTCGAGCACACGCGCTCTCGGAGCATCTCGCCGTCTTATGAATTCGACTTGCGGCGCGTTCGAGCGTACCAAAGGGCTTCGATTGAAGATGCGCCTTGCGAGAAAACGCGAGAAAAAGCAACGGTTCACGGTTAGATGGTGTCTCCGGTGGCGTGGAAACGTCGGCTATGCCTGCGAGGGAATTGTGCTGCCCGAAATACGACGCCGTGGCGCGTTATTCATCAGCGCAAATTGGTATCGACGCGTCCTAGTAATTTCCCAAGGGCGTTAACCTATGACTTACGAGGTGGTAATACTATGTGAAATCCCGATGAAGAGATTCGTGCCGTCACGTATGATAATTTACATCTTCCACGTAGCGTCGTAGTCGAGATAACACGAAAGGCGACGAAAGCAGAGCGAGTGAGCAGGATATCGCCACCGAGTCGAGAAACGGAAGGGCGTGCACATTGATTTTTCTGATGGCGAATGCGTTGAGTATCGAGTACTTTCACTTGGAGGCACTTGGGGATGTGTTTAGATACGCGAGGAAATTTCAGTTCTTTCCACTCGCGATTTTGCGGACGTCATCGAAGATATCTTGAAATACAAAAAAGAAACAAAAATTGTTAGCATCATATATGTAATGTTTATAATTAATATTATGTATATATATATATATGCATGATTATGAGATATTATGATAATAACTATAATCAAAGATATCTACACGATTTTAGATGTGTGATTACGCGTGAGCAATGAAGAAGTATTGAGAAACGCGATTCAAAGAGCACAAATAGAATCTTTAAGTTAATCTCCTCTAAAATTCTCGTAGAACTAATAATATTCGCTAATGTTTCAATATCGCAAACAAAAACGAATCCATCTCTCGTTGTCTCTTTCATCCCCCATATCAACTTTTCCATTCTTGTCTCTCTCGTTCATATGTTATATACGTTATATGTTATACGTTTGTGTGACTGTTTTCCTCGCGTTTCACAAGCGAGCTAAGATACAAACGCCGCGATGGCCGAAGTGTTCTCGTCACGATGAGACAATTACTTAACAATGTATGCGACCGAAATTAATTTCTCATGTCGGCATAGACGAAATATTCACGGTGCAATGTTGATGCATGCACTACGCAAGCGCAAGCGTCGTCTTGTCTCTATCGGAAGGAGCCTTCTGCTCCGTCTCGCTCTCTCCTTCTCTCGCGTCATGCTTACTCACAGATTTATCATCCATTTCCGAGATGGTATATCCATGTACTTATCAGATTGTCTACCTTGTAACGGTGCGGCAATATCATCGCTCAAAAAGAGCCGGTCCTACGCGCGACCTTGTGCATCATACAAAGGAAAGGAAGAGGGAAACAGAGGGAGAGAGAATCCATAATACCGATTTACATACCTGAACGGTTCTATCGGCTTCTCCATCCCTCTTAAATCGATAACTTCCGCGTCGACGATAGTGATCGTTGCTGAAGAAGTGTTCCTTTGAGATTCGTCTCGCGCGGCTCGGAACGAGGATCTCCGGAGAGTTCGAGCATATTTCTTTCTTGGCCGCTTGCAATCGGCGCATGCATCGCTCGGAACGTTATTTCACTTAGCGATCATATCGAAGGAGATCTTCTTGATTAATCCTAAAGTTCTCCGCAAAGTTCACATTGCGAGGTAAATTCATGTTTGAGAAAAAGAATGTTCAGCATTGGATTTCCAAATCTCATCATGATTCGCACTTGTTTGTTATTGTATTGTATTTATTTACCTATGTTCGTGATAGGTTCTTCTGGTTGGTAAGTGTACCGATGTACTTGTTTGTATCTGCGAAATGTGAGAAAAATGAATAAATGGCCGCACTTTGAAACGGTAAATGTTATTCTCGTCGGAATGTCAATCTCGAATATCGAACGTGGAAGTTCGAGCAATTACGTCACGCCAGATTTGTGCGTACGATGATATTTGTGTGCATAAATGTCAGGGAAATTGTGAACGATGCAGGAGGATGAGGAGGCAAAAATCGTTGCGAAATGTGACGAAATACATCGATCGTATTCCATCTCGTTGAACCGGATATTTCGTATAACATTTGAAACTAGTCATGTCGAAAGTTACGCCGTGATGAAAATGTAGCTTACATTCAGTCACTCGATATAATATATGATGGATTACGCTATCGAGATTGCGTCGTATCTGCTTTAACAGAATCATTGCGTTCCATGAAATCGTTAGCAAAACATGCGAAATTCTCGTTGAACGGCAGATAGGGGATCATTTCTAATTCTATCTCTCATAAATAATCATCGTAAACATTGATACATTATAGATGTGCGTTGTATCTATTCTAAATCTAGAAATAACAAATTCTATTGTGGCGAACACAGCGGCAAGATGCAATTTTAGATCGAACCTTAGAACTTGCGTGAATTTGCAGCGAAATTCTAGTTTATTTGTTTTAATTTTATTTACTTTAAATTTAATGTTATCGATTTTACGTAAATATCCGTTATCTTTCAGTCTAGCGCAACATCTGTGATGGTGATATCATCGATTCAATTTGCTCAATGAAATGATTCAGCTAATCGTACCATATCTACTCTTGTACTGCGTACAGCTAAATTTTGCTAGAAAACAGCGATTGCGAAAACGAATCTCATTGTAGAATCATGTTATTCCGTGCCAGCCAGTTCTATCTTTCGCGTTCAAGAACACGAGCGTTTCTCGAATAGCTGAGGCGTAAAAGTGTTTGCGTAAGCATTGATGGCAATGAGTTTCGCCTTGCCGCACAATCGCGATGGAGGACGCCAGTGACCCTGACGCTTCCAGTGTCAAGGCTGGCCATTCATCATCGAGTCTTGCCCATCATCGGCCATTTAATCCATTAGAGAATCCAGCCATAATTACACGGAATTTTATGTTATAATATTTATATCGCGATATAAATGCTGCATTTATATCGCGTATATCTTCTATCTGCGCGTTTGATATATTTTTCATATTTCATATTCATGAAATCGAAACTCGTTCATTGCAATCTGCATAACGATCGATTATAACTTCAATATTCTAAAGGATGAGATGTTATTTTGTATCGGTGAAAATAAATTATAATAATAGTCTCTGGAATACCGGCCTAAACTAAAATTAAAGTAATTAAACTTATAACTCCTGCACAAACTCTAAAAATCAGAAAAATGAAAATTATTTCCAACTTTTTTTTCCCAAAACTAAGTAAATCAAAATAGAAATATAATAACCAATTCCGTAACAATTAATGTTACCAAAAAATATTTATATCTAAATATTAATGTAATAATAATTAATAAGTAACATACTATAATTAATATTAATCTTCAATGTATGGGCTTTATTTATGGAATTAAAAAATATATTATTGTAAATATATATATTTTTAAATTGACGATTTAATGTTTCAAACAGATTAAACTAACTCTTTTCATTAAAAATAGATTAGAACTATTATGATTTGATTAAGAAATCAAAACTTTTTCAGTCATTTAATGAAAAATTATATGCAATTATATTTAAATTTAAAATAATAAATATTTAATATAAATTGCTTAAAGTTTAATTATTAAAATGGTATAATCATTTTTTAAGATTTGGAAAAGTTGTAGATTCAATAACGTGTGAAAGATCTTCGTGTTTGGCTGTTCATAGCAAAGAAATTTCCCTCACGTTCGGTTACGATCGTACGCTTCTCTCGCGAGACGTTCGCTTTCGTCATTTTCTTTTTTTTTTCCGCCATAATGTTCGCAGAAGATTTTTCTTCACTCTTCCGATCGACGAAGACGTAGGAGTCAGTTGGAGCGAAAAAGCTTAACCGACAACATGTCGCTGTTCTTCGTCTTGCAGGCAGACGAATCGCCGGACCGGAGTGGATCAACGCTCGGCAATAATTTATGCCCGACATCACGCCCGGTTTGCGCGTGTGCGTATACTTTCGGTCCTCACAAAGACGAGATAGCGTCGGCGTGTTTTATGGTGTTGTTGGTACACCGTGTATTTTCCTCGTCGACCGATATCGGGCAAGAGAGATAGCGACGAGTCGGCCATTTCGTTCGGTTCGCGCGTGCACGATATCCACGGGAGATATATCTCGCTGTCCTGAATGCGATCTGTTACCGGAAACGCGCGGTAATATCCACGCGGATGTTGTTCGCCTAAGTGACGGTCCTACGTGACGACGTTAGTCGCGAACGCGACATTACCTCGCAATAACGCGTGAATTTAAAAGACTCCTATCTAAAAGAAACTCGCGAGAAGGCGGAAGGAATCAGCTCTCTGCGTACTTGTGTCGATGTTTTGATTGATATGTCTTTTAATCTGCGTTTAAGGATCTTTCATGTTATTTTCGTAATAAATCAAATAAAAGAGTCTATTTCTTAAAGATAATATTAAAATGTGCGATGGAAACAAATAAACTCTCAAATGAGTCGACTCTCGACTAAGTTCTCCGATACAACTTGGTGGATCTAGAATTAAGATTCCGGACAGAGCGTTGCGATCGACACGGACTCTTTCGTCTATGTCACTTGAAAGAGGCATTTCTGCGCGATACGTGGCCGAAAAGTGTAAGTATTCTGTACATGGAGCCGGCAATTTAGCAGATCGGATACGGAACTTAGGCTATTTTGACGAGCCGTTGAATCCCGCAGCAGCGGCATATTCTATTGTGCAAACGATCGCGCTTGCTAATTGTAGCAGGCCAGTTAAATCCGGCTCGGTATCGCGTCTCTCATGCATTCGCAGTGAATCTGCTTTGGGTCAGTTACGCATAACGAATCGGATTATGACGTGAAGGAGGCGCGAGCGCGAATGCGTCGCGTCGCCGATCCATTAGCATTTATACGATCGCTCAGATCTGCGCGCATGCGCCACGTCGCGTCGGAAACGCAGCGATGCGGATCGCCGATTAAAATTGCATCTCGCTCGCAAGCTATCAGTCGCGCTCTCGCATTGATGCAGGCTAGTGCGAGTTCGATGATTGACACGACGAGGTATCCGAATGATACCTGTCTCGCTGTTCTTTTCCTCTTTTTTTTGTTGCTCAATTTCTCTCTCCCGATCCAGCGATACGAGACGCGCTTTTACCAGAGCTTACGTTCGCGCGAGCCGAGAGCCTCGGAATCTGAGAGCTCGCGTTGCATGTTCGCGCTGCTTATTCCGCCATGCACGTGCCACGAACTCGCGCCTAGTCCGCCTCGTTTAGAGTAGAGCGTGCTTGTTAAAATCCAATTTCGGCGGATTTGAACGTCAGTTCAAATCCGCTCCCTTTTGTTGCATTGAATCAGAGGAGCGCGCTTGGCCGTTCGCATGCGTGGTCCGGACGGAATACGGCATAAGCCAGCGTTCTCGCCGAGACACGAGGAAGAGCCATGAGAGAACGTCGCGAAGACGTTCTCAAGAATCCCGTTCCAAACCTCCCATCGGATGATCCTCTCCCTTCCTGTATCTCTCTTTCTCTCTCTCTCTCTCTCTCTCTCTCTCTCTCTCTCTCTCTCTCTCTCTCTCTCTCTCTCTCTCTCGTGATATTCCTGAGGTGTCAGAATCTCAGGATATCACGACTGCTTGTCACGTTCGTCTTTAGCAGAGCGCGCAGTAAGCGAAAGCCGACTGTTGGCGTCGTGAAATCGCGATCACTGTTGACAGTCATCAGAATGACACTTGGCTGGCTCCGATTATGCAGACCTGCGGTCGTAGTGCTTCTTTACATCCTCCCTTGCCCCGCTTGCGCTCGCATCATTCGCGAATACCCCGTATTCGCCGCGTCGAGTGAATTTTCAGCGGAGCGCTTCGCTCGCGCGTTTTCGACAACGCGCGAGGGAACGTAAGCTCGAGCTTATCCCGTCGATTTTTCCGCCGCGTGTCGCGTTCACGGGCGAGTATAAACGATAGCCTGATCTCGTTGACCCGATTGCATTAATACCGCTGCCGCTGGTACCGCTACGGTCTCGTTTGCCGATGTTTTACTATGAAACGGGAGTGCCGGGCTATAAATTGAGTATTCCTACGAGTGTAATAAATCGAACTTCTCGAGCGTCAGCTTCAAAAACCGATTCACTCCATCGCGAGCTACTAGCGAATGCAGACTGACATGCTGAATGCGAGGCATTATCTACTTACAGATTGCGAGAAATCATGATAAATCAAGAATTTTCACGAACTCGCTGCGATAGATTACGCGCAATTCTATACATTATTCAAAATGATTTCGGATAGTGGATGATAGATCTAATGGAACATTCGATATTTTAGAAAAAATAGATTTTGACCGAACAAAGTGTTCGATAATGTCATCTGCTTTGTGGATGAAGGAAATCGTAAGCGTACAGGATGGAAGATAAGAACGTATGATTCCGGCGAGGATATATTTACATCTGTTAAAATGATCGTTCCCGATCGTTTCAGAATTGTCAATCTGTAAAGGCAACAGCAGTCCTCTCAATTACTCGTACTCTGCGAAAATTGACAGAATAGTTGCCATCTTCTTCGGGATCTCTCCACTTTATCTTCTTGCTTCTCTCTTTCTCTTTCTCTCACGGTCTCTTTTATTTTCGTCACTGCCACGTTGCTCGATTCGTAAAATTAGTCTGCGTCAATAATTGTCCTCTCTCGTCCCGGATTTCGATCAGGACGCCACTTCCATCGGAACCCTCTGCATTCCGACGTTCCGGAAATTATTTTATCCTCCCTGCAGAGCCTCCTCGTTCTCTCACTTCTCTCCTGTCCTCTTCGCCGTCCCGCCAGACCGAACTTTCATTTTCCCCTGGTTTCCGATCGACAGCTTCTACGGGGTGGCACATCGCTATCGAAAGATATTTTAATTACAAATACTTGGACAAATTTGCAATCCGTTTCTCTCGATGAGAAGATGGTTTAATGGTTTAATTAAGAAGATATTTGAGATTGAGCAAATATTTAAATAGCATTTATGTGTTCTCGAAATTATGCTTCCAGTGTTATCTCAATTATTACAATTCTAAGTACGTTATTCCATTTATTACATTATACCCGACATTATATACAAAAAGGTATATGAAGGGTTAATTAATTTTAAAACATTTTCTACACCATAAAACTCGTATCAAAAACAACTCTGTATCATGTAACTATGTGCATTCAGATATGTAAGAAATATGTTTTGTATAAATTTCTAATTTAAGAGATTATAAAGTGCAAATCTTTCAAACAAGTTTTCACAAAAAATGTTATACTCGGTATTAAAAATTGTCATAGAGGTATTATAGCGAGACACCCTATATAACTATTATTCGTGCTTTTTGATCTCTCTTTTTGCGTATCAGCGCGCAGACAATGGATCATTGTTTCCGCGGCTGCGGGAAAAGCCTTTCGCGAGGATATGTGATAAAAGATCCTTTATTGGCGCGCATCACATCCGACATTTCAAGCGATAATAAAAAGGTTCAATGAGGACTGATTGCTTAACGCGTTCTCGATCGCGAACGAAAAACTAAAACGTGAAAAATTAATCAAGGCGAGATCAGTCGATTTTATGTGCGTTGAGTTGCCTAACTTACTTGAACAAGTTTCGCAGATCTAGTTCTCAATCAATTAATGCTCATATTAGGAATAAATGCAACAGTATATTCACTGAGAATTCTTTCATTAATAAAGTAATCAATCTTAATCTGGCAAAGCATGTATTCACGTCTTTTTTCTCTTTCTCTCATGCTCGTTGTTCAACTTTAAGCGTATCGGATAATTCTCGCATTTCAGTCCGCTGCGATGGCGATTATTGTTTTGCCTACCGTTTCCGTGATTGTATGCTTTTACTTTCATTTCCATCAATTTCCTTCTTCGTGACTGCGGTTATTAAAGATACGAGAGAGGCATTTATAGCCGAAATTCGGTGTATAAATCTTTCGCAGTTTTCCATCAACGCGTCTCCGCGCATTAGAATGTGCGCGAAAAGAGATTCTAATAGACATAATTACTAGAATATTTTATATATTTTGCAATATGTAAAACAGCAAGTTGGAATGAATTCTATTAAATATTACAAATATATCTGTATTTCCAAATTTATCGGGAAATCTTTAATTACATCAGGATCTTGAATTTGAATTGAAGTGAAAGAAATTTTTTATGATAGTAAAATCCTATATTAAAGATAGTATAGCAAGATAGTAAAATTCTATATTTTCATTTAATCTGTAATCTTTAATCCCCTTCCCTCTCTCTCTCTCTCTCTTTATTTCTCTCAATAGATCTACATTTGGAAAATATTATATATAAATGGAATTGATCATTTTTGCGACAAATGATAATCTTAATATTTTTGCTAAAGAAAAGTGATTTTAATTTGTTTATTAGAATTCTTAAAATAGATCGTTAAATCTAGAATATATTTTATACTAATTTATTTTTTTTCGTTTTCGATGGTACGCCGAGCAATGAAGATCTTTCTTCATCGAGCGATGAAGAATACTTTTGATATTGCATCTTCTCGTCGAATATCCTTTCACGATACACTGCGAAGTTGAACGGATGTTGCTGCTACGTTGGCCGACTATCGTAGACGAAAAGCGAGTCTAGCGTATAAAGTGTTCAAAACTTTGGCAGAAGTTCAGCGTCTCCGCCTTAAGTACCGTACAATGCTCATCGGGCTGATGTGCAATTATTGCTCGAGAAATTACTGTTCAGGAAGTTATCACGACGCCGCCTAACGAGGATCGACGATACATTTTTTAAATCCCACAATTATGATAATATCTCTTTTACATCATCTTATTTTACATCATCATCGTTTATGCTCTAAGTATATCGAATATATATCGAATGAATAAAAAGACTTTTAAAAATAAGATTATGTAATTAAGGCTATTATATAAGATAATATTTTCAAATAAAATCATATACAATCCTTCTGCATAAAAAGTTTAAGGAAATTTGTAATGTTGACTAATATTTCAAGTCAAATATTTCAAGAATCAGATTTCTAAAATAAATTGGTAAAACTTGATTGGTAGAAATTGGTAGAAATGTATGTTTTATTTCAATTTCGATCTTTGATTCCGTTACGACGTTCGCCGCCATTAGCCGGTCGTTTTCGTTTCCTGAAGAGACTCATCGCGCGAAAAGGCGAGAAAATCCCGGCCGGAGGTTGCCTATAGCCAACCATTTTCTCTTACGAGCCGCTAATTACAAAGGCACGCGTAAAGGGTCTTTGAGAGGGTGACACGAGCCGCTTCGGCAACTGGATTACAGAAGAGCTATAACCCCTATTGTCTTTCAAGCTCGTTAGAGAACTCCGATGAACGTTCCGGCCAACACTGCGAGTTTTCTCGCACTCTTTTTCGCTGAATTCTCGCGAATTTCGTGAATTCTCGCGAACATGCGCGCACGTTCTTACATCGTTCCGCCGATGCTTTTTTCCAGTTGGACTGAATAGGAATCTTAAAAATCTTGAAAATTTAAACGAAATCGCGGAAAGTTGGTTCTTCCGCGATCGACACTGTCAAAAAGCAAAAAATCGCGCTAGATACCGATAATTATTCTTATTTTATACTTTGAAAATTAAAGTCGAGCTAGCAGAATTTATTAAGGAATAATATTACTAAGAGAGAAACGTAAAGTAAAGTGTACCAATTACGATTTATGTGCAGAAACACTGACAGCTTCATTGAAATTGCAATATAATTTGATAAAACTAAAATAAATAAAATCCGAGAATGCTAGTTTATTTATACGATTATTGCGCTGAACATGGTTCTTAATCGTAAGTGTGAATTGTATCTAGAGTTTAATCGAAACAGAACTGTCTTCTGCATCTTCTATATATTTATTTTATCCTTTAAGATATATCTGACGCGTTATATGAAATCCTATTATTCGTTACTGCAGTTGTACTTGTTTTCAAGACAACACTTCGTAAGGCAAGATAAAAGCGCGAAATTTATTTTTCTTAAAATAAAATTTGCCCTCGCGTGTTCCTTTATCATATACACATACGCATGAGCGCTCTAATTTATTTGACTCATCATCTTTACCGCGTTTGTTCTCTCTAAATAACTCGGCTACACGCGGCTTTTTGTACAAGCGTGCGCGGAATTACGGCGCGCGGGAAAAATTCCCTTTTGCAGCCGCAAGTGCGAGCGGTCGCTTTTACTGCGGAGTCATCTTTTGTGTGCGCGTGTTCTTAAAAATTAGCGCGACCGCTCTCGCTCCCTTTATCAACGATGACGTGGCGAAACTTGGCGCGCCAGATAGCCGGACAGTGCGATAAATCGCGATATCATCGCATCCCGCTACACACAATGGCCGCGTATACCGTATCTGCGGCCGAGGTGCTGACCCGCAATTAATTTTCGACGCACGGAATTAATTGCGCATCCCTTATCAAGCCAGCCGCCTCGACGCTTCGCCGGGATATTCCCCTACTCCGGAATTTGTCGTCGCGAGTTTGCCGTGCCGTTCGATCTCTCATTTTCTCTCCTTCGCTCTCTCTTTCTGCTTCCTCTATCTTGCCTGCGGTGCAAATACAAGAAATATACAGACCGTGATGTATAAATATCCTGTCATGTCAGCCGCTAATCGGCTTAAGCTTCGTGCGACTCGTTTTCAGTTTTCAGTTGAAATTTTCGTTTCGTCGCGACGGATCAGAAAGATGACCCACATAAAAGGACAGAGAA
This sequence comes from Eciton burchellii, assembly GCA_020341155.1. NCBI lineage: Eukaryota > Metazoa > Arthropoda > Insecta > Hymenoptera > Formicidae > Eciton > Eciton burchellii. The sequence goes on along the minus strand of JAHMML010000059.1, from coordinate 96,396 downwards.
ACGATCCATACCTGTGTGGATCTCTCCGCTTGTTTTTCGATTCCTATGCGCTTTCCTCGAGTTTGGATTCGCGTCATTAGCAATTCGTGTCGCATATCTTGTTATCTTGCTAGCCGGTTGTTGCGTCTGAATGCACGCCGACAGGTCCAGTTGATGTTATTGTACAATATCGCGATAATAACAGCGCGTTCTCGCCGTTCTCGATATAAACGTTGTATACGATGTGATAATGTTACATTATCATTTCGGCGTTATTCCGCGTGACACCGCTTCCATTTATTTCAGATCGCAGATCAACCAGCATGATTGTCCTGCGCGATATTTACGAGGGAGAGAAGGAAATTGCTGGCGCAGCATATACGGCACATTACCTTGCATTGTAGTATATTTTTATCAATTATTACGATGATCGATGAGGGAACGTTAATTCGATTTGCTGAAAACAGCATTGTCATGTCCGCGAATTATTTGCGGATGTTTTTGTCTCATTGATTTTCATTCTAGCAGCGACGGTTTTGCTGCAGCAGCAAAGTGCGCTGCTTTGACGGAGATGAGTTATTTCGATTTAACAGAAATTGGTATTTTCGCGGATAAAGGTTATTCGGGGAAGCTTCCCTGCTCCATCGAAGAACCTGGTTCTGTTTCAATGTCTTAATCGATCGCATAAAAGCTGAACCGTCATCATGCGAGATACATGGCAAGGACGACGATTCAGCTGCGAAACAACAGTCTTTCTCTACGTGCCATCGGACACGGCTTTAGCGTAGAAAATACGGGCGCACGATAAAGAACCCGCCACGGGGGCGGGAGTCATCGACGTGCCGATTCTCGCATGCAATGCAGCGTGTTGCCGTTGTAAACGCAAGGAACACACAATGCGATCAATCTCGTGCGGTTCACCGGCGATCAATCCGCGGTTCGCTCGCTAGCACGAAAACCGACAGTGCGACACGGCTGCCCGGTCTCTTCCGTGTGTTTTGTTCCGTTTGACCCTTTGATTCAACCAGCGGTACTTCACGACCTTCCATCAGTCAGGCCAATACTCCCTCGGGTTCTCGCGAGCACAGAAGTGGAGATTACGCCGCGAATTTTATTTTCTTCTCCGTCTATTTCTATAGACTGTCGCAGAAATATACAGGAATCGCGAGTTATCAGGGAATCATTGTTTTTTAATAGCTAACCGATCATTTCTGTTTAATGTTCCGTACGAATGGTGATCGGAGCAAGTGATGGAGTGACCTCGTAAGAAAACGACCCTAATTCATCGACGATCTTGAAATTTTTAGACTATTTTCGAAGAAAAATCGATCGTTTTGACTTCAGAGTCCACGAAAGCTGAAGAAATGTGTAAGTGAGGAAATACATAACACAAGTTTGACATAAAATTTTTGGTAGTAGAAAACTTAGCTGAGAAATCATTAGAGTACAAAATAAACGTGTCTATTGATCTATTTACATTGAAAACATGTCAAGTACTGTGATTAAGTTTGTGTTATTGCGTAGATTTAACGCGACGCGTTTACTTTCTATTTCTAGCCATGAGAAACTCAGAGAACGTTCGTTACTATCTGATTCCACGACTCTCCTGTAACGCAAGCGTGGCTTTTAATAAGAGGATTTGCTCGTGACACAAAAGGCTATTGTTCTCAGGGTTATTATCAACTTACAGGACTTCCGAGCGCGTGCTGCACGGCAATTTGCGCTACGTATGAAAAATTATCCGTTAACATTTTGCTCTGCTCACATAAAACTATAACACTGTTGCGAGTAATTTTTATTAGCGCACGGTTATTGCATTGTTCGATAAAAACGTTTGATAAAAACGTTCAATGAAGAGTATTTGATAAAGAATTAATATTCTACATCGCAAAATTATTTTAAAAATGTGCGATTTGAATTATTTCTTATAGAATTTCTAAAATTAAATGTTAGATACATATACGTTCTGTTTAATAATTGTGTTTTAATGTTATATAAATGAAACAAATTCGATTAATAGAGGCTATGAAAAGTTTTTCAAATAATATCGAAATGCTTAGATGAAATAACGAATATACCTGATGATTTTCGAGACTGTATTGAATTAATCATTTTCGAATTCATTATGAATGATACCGAGCTTTACTATCAGACTTTATTGTATATCGTACGAATAAAAGGTAAATTGTAAATTATTTACCTTTTCTTCATAATATATCGTCGATAAATTAGATATATTCTTTTTAATATTGAAGCGTGAATTTATTTATTTTTTTCAAGCGACGCATATCAGAATAATGACTTTCTATACATAGAAATGATGATAGAAGATATTTGTTATAAGTTATGTTGTTAATTCACGTAACTTATATATTTATGAAATAACTTAAACATCCGGCAATTAATATGTGCAAATTTAGAAACGTCTGTATAATTTTTAACTTATCTTCTATAATTTCGTTCTAAATGCAATTCGTGGAGCGTTTATACATAATAAGCAAAAATAAAGTTAAGATAAGAGGCCGTATAATGGTAGCGGTTCGATATGGCGGCGCAATTAGCTCCACTTCGTTAGGACTAATTAACATCACAGCGAGAGCACGTTGCAGCAAAGGGGGAATTAAAAAGCATTCGCGTAAACGACTTATATTTTAATATGCGAATCTATTTCGGCCAGTAATCTACGCGCGGCAGTTCCATGCTTTTTTAATTAAGTCGTTTCATCGAGCCGCTACTTGACTTTCTCGCCCTGCTTATAAAGTTATTACATGAGATAAAGCTGGCTGAATGAGAGGAGAATGAAAGGAGAAAACGTGATGGAGACCGGCTATCTTCCCGCAGCCTTTTAAAATTCACGGTAAATGTTTAATCGGTTAATATCGGAAGAAAGGTAGGTAAAGTGCTGTGGCATCTGCGGCATATCGATATCGGCCGTTCGGTTCTCTCTCGCGCTTCGTTTTTCCGCGGTGTCTATCGAGCAGAGCGAATAACGGGATGAAACTGGCGAGAAGAGGGAGACAGAATAAATGAAATGGAGAAAAAGACAAAAAAAGGGAAAAGAGAGAGAGAGAGAAAGAGGGAGACATATTTGCGAACCACGAAGAATACTCCACAACTTCCGCTGCCCGTATTTTATCGCTATCTTGGCCTTCCCTCGCATTACAGTCTGCTCTTGTTTCTGTATCGTAAACAGTAATAGACAAGACAAGACGTCGAGAGAGGTCCGATCTGCTTTATCCGATTATCTCGTTATCTCCGTATTATCTAAAATTCTCGTAAAAAGAGATTTTTCGATTTATATCGCTTTGGTTCAAAAAAAGATTGCGCGGGTAGTAAGAATCCTATTCTAGAATATTGCAATCGTTATCGCAAATGAGTTTCCAATGATTAAACGCATCAAAAGTAAAATGATAAATGATAAAAAAATTTATATTAAAAACAGAATTTATATATGATGAGCGTAATCGGAAAACAAGAAGAAGAAGAAGAAAAGAAAAGCTATCCGAATTTCACTTATCATCAAGTATCTGCTTCATCTTTATTAAACTGGATAAGCAATCAGATTATTTGTTTTTTCCCCTTTGTTACAGCGACGGTGTATACTATCTCAAAGTTAACGCGGTTAACGATTTTGCGATAAAATATATTTAATGCCCGCCACGATTCGCGCAAGATCTTTTCTAACGATATTATAATGATTACGTTCGATGGTGAGTTACTTTTGACAATTATTAATTTTTTCTGTAAAATGGGAATTGTTTATATTCCGCCAAGCGCAGAATAATTTAAAGCGCGTTCTGCATATACATATAAAAAGATGTCACAAAATACGATATATAAGTGGAAGAAAGAACGGGTAATCAAGCAAAAAATGTATAAGAAAAGAATAATGTGTAGTATCATAAAGATATACAGAAGTATATATATACATAAGCCATAAAGAGTAAAATAACAAATAAGATATGCTTCATATATTTGTCATATATATATATAATATCCATATATTGAAATATTTTGTACATCACAGATGTAGAGACAATTACAGCTGGCAAGTTATTATTAATTAAGCAAATCATATAATTTGACAGTGATAGATATGATATCAGATATCGGCTGTCTCAGTGGTATATATAACGAATATATCGGCAACTATTAGATTCCTGACTTAACAGATTTTCTTCCGTAAAATATAAGTACAATATCCATTTTTGCGAGGTCGAATGTAGTTTTGCTCCATCGCTCCTTCTCTGGCGCAAATTTTTTTAAAAATCCAGTTTTCTTGGAACAATCGCACAACTTTTCTTATTCTCTAGATGACACTCCATTCACGCATACATCTACGAAAGTTCCGCGTTATCATACGAGACATAAGAGAAAGAAATAAGAAATAAAAATAAATCGACATGTAGTTGGGTAAATGTAGTTTTCCGAATCGCGAAGTGCTTTCCGAAGTGTCTTCATTGTGATGACATTGTTCAACATCGTGAATTCGCGACAAGAATAACTGACCCGAAACCTCGTCGCGGAATATTAACTCTGGTACTTTTCGATATTGTTCAGCGATGAGTTCTGAGCAATTACAATCTGTCCTGTATTATAAGCAGAAATTTCTCGTGAAAATCCATTTTCCCTGAGAGAAATGCTTGGACAATACCGCGAACAATTTTTAGATGAATTTTATTCTCAACATGCATTATTTTTAACTTCTCTTCCTTTTTAAGTTTCAGTTTCAGAGGTATCAAGTCGAAATTTATATAAACGATACACAGAGGAAGCATAACGTCACGCGACATCGATCGTTCTTCGTATTCTTTTTCGCGTTCCTTTCGTGCTCCGCTGTACTCAGCGGTAAAACAAAAATATCCGGCGCGCATTTATGCGGAAACGTGCAATTTTACGGGTCGCGGCCCATCCCGTGTACATGTCGCGAAGCCTCTCACAAGGCAAAGCAAGGGTGCGAACCTGGAAATCGGCCGATATCGACCGCATCTCTTTGTCTCTCATGTTCCTCTCCTTTCTCTTTCTCTCTGAAATGAAATCGCTTTGACAGTTTTCATAGCTCGTTCGATTTTCACGCGTGCGCTCGTGAACATTCCATCCGGTCGCGTATGTACCTTTGAATTATAACACACGCAACAAGCGCGCAATAATCATGGTCATTTTATCACCGGCAGTATACAGGTCACTCGTGTACATCAAGATGCATTCCGTGCAATAAACTGAACAAAGCCAGGTCTCTAGACAGAAGGACTGAAGGACAGAAAAAAACCATAAATTCATAGCCGGAAACGCATCGTTGTCTGTCACTTATGTTATTATTGTAGGATATTTTTATTCTGATGGAATTATTAAATATGATCGGTTTTCGATGCCTCCGATTAATGGAACAATAAATAAAAAGACTATTCGTCTTCACAAGGATACAACGATATCTCGATAGACTAGGCTGACTCTACAGGCTTCACGACTCTACAATTACTCGACTATTACCACTCTGTTTGCACATACTGTCGATTACTCTTTTACTTTCCTCTGATCGTCTACTCTTTATCGGCTACTTTTTTACTCTCCTGCCGCATCATATGCCGTCGCCCTTTTTATACCCAAAAGTGATGCCACATCTCAGAGTTGTCGGTCAATCGCTATATATTATCATTCGGACGAATCGCGTCGTCCCGCACACGTCACGTTTTCTTTTTCGCGGTTGTCTTTTGTTCCAGATGCGAAGCGTCCACACGCGCACGTGCGCGCGGTTTCTCTGATTACAAGCTTTTGATACATGCCGCTACCGATAATCCCTTTCTTCTATATTACATTATTACATTGGAAAACAAACTGGTATGGTCGATACCTCGTTGCGACACGCAAGTATACGATGTGTGATGTGTGAAGTGTAGCTTTCAGCTTGCACTGACGATTTTCTGGCTAATCCTGAAACCTTCCCTACGTAAAATCCTGTCCAAAGGAATACAGTTATTGAATCTTCGGCATTAAGATGTCTTTGCAACGGAGTCTCGAAATAGAATTCTCTCAAAATAAAGTCACTAAACGATATAATTTGATCATTTACCTTTCTCTCTGAATTTTCAGTCGTCGCTATTAATCAATGCTTATAATCCAGGTATTAAATATCTTCAGAAAGCAATCTGGCAGGCATCATTGAATCGTCTACTTTCTAAATTTATTTAAATTCTACAGCGTTAGACCTGCGGTTAAGTAATATATCAACTTATGTTCGATATATTATTTGAATACATGAAATCCGTATCACAATGGCGCTCAGATTTATCTACACAGGATTGTAATAGTACTCAAGTATGAACGATGGTTCGTATCACGCGAATTGCATTCTGAACGAAAGATCTAAATCGTAAAGTTCGGACTGATATTCCGTGCAATGTATACGTCGCCCTGCGGGTCAGTACTTAAAAAGTTTACTGCAGGAAGCGTCTACCAGAGCAAAGTACTTGGGTATTTGAGTCCACTCGTCTGTCCATCAAACTTTAAGCATAAGAAGACGTCCGGAGCATATTCCAAGTCTCTTTTATAGCACATTCTGTTCGGTGTCAATTGTCTGTCATTCAAGTTTCACGCCGGTCGGTACTTTACGATAGAGACGCCGGTGTTTTCAAGTATTAAAATTTCCAATAGGGATTGCCAGCTCTCTCTTTCCTCCCCTCTTCTTCTCTCCCTCATTTTTCCCCCGTATTTTTTCCCGAGTATCGACATGGAATCTCTCTCCCGCGGCGATCCGCTGAAAAATCGCACCATGGCCCGAAGGATCTCGCGCGTTAAAACATAATCAAGCGTTACGACCGAACGAAGCGCGATAAAGCTAGCTAGCGCGGGGTTGCGCGCAACCGGGAACGGATAATTACGTAAACACGATAGCGGTGGCATTACTTATGCGTTGTATAAGGGAGATTTATGTGAAGTGCCGCACAACACCGCGAATCGAGTCCAAAATCGTGTTCCTTAAATATTGTGGATTCGATTAGAAGCGAAGCAAATTTGCAAGAGTTGCGTAATGTAACGAAAAAGAGAAGGAAGAAAGAAAAGAGAGAACAATGGAAAGGGATGGATTTCTTTAATTAAATTTCGATGGAAAGAAATCATTTCGCTCTTCAAGAAAAAATATCTCCCTGTTCGCCAAGTATATCCATTATCAGATGTAATTATCGAATATTCTGCGTACTACATATATGCTCCTTTTTTTACGCAATTCTCACATAAGGATCAAAACGAGTTTCTCGTCATTGGTGACGAGAATTTTACGTTTCCTTCTGGCGTGTGAAAAAGTTAAATTCTCCATTGACATAATTTTTAAGCAAGATCATTACAAAAGCAGTTAATACGCGGTTCAATCGTTTCACGTTAGCCGGAACCAGAATTCTTGCGGAAACGAGATGAAAGAAAAAAGAACGAAAGAAAAGAGCGTAATTCGCCCATGCATATTGCAAATCTCCTTTTACGATTATTATTATCTTTTTCCAATCGCGCGTTCTCGCACGATTTATTTTTGATTCTGAAATCGAATTATACGATGCTTTGTGTGGCGTACAAGCTGACTAATGCATATGTGCTCTCTGCATTTGACACATTATTTATTGTCCCGGCGAATATCGGTGGGTAACGTTATAATTGTCATGCTATATTGATTTAAAACGCTTTTGGATTAATTAGCCGCGTATGCAAATGCTGCATGTAATCTGCGATAATCGGATAACTCAAACTACGAGATTACGCAAACTGTTTTTTTCAATTATGCGAACGAAACTTTATTTTGTTCTTGATTACCATTAAATTCATTTTCCTGAAGAGCTGAATTTAACCTCTGGTTATCGGGATTGTCTATTGTTGAATAATATCGCGGGCGATGATGGTATATGATAATATATGATCTTTTATTGTTATCAAGAATTTGCAGTGATTGAAAATTTGCTGTCTGCGAATTCTTTGCATCTGCGATGCAATTGAATACTCTCTCTCTCTCTCTCTCTCTCTCTCTCTCTCTCTCTCTCTCTCTCTCTCTCTCTCTCTCTCTCTCTCTCTCTCTCTCATTTGCGGTCATTCGCGATCACCATAGTGTGTACATACACAGACTCTCGTTATCGGTAGCTCCTATTGATTGTATCGGGCATATCGATCGACATGAACCTAGCATTCGATTCTCGAGAAGGTACAAATGCTAGACATAATCTGTATTTGTATCGATTTGTACCTGCATTAGTCTTCGCTTCAGTTATATCTCAAAAGATCTGGAACCAAGAGAATTGTCTTAAAAACTATCAAATAGCTAATCTTCATTTTTAGAACTTAAATCTCAACATTTTAAACTTTCTTTCTGTTTTTTTTACCATCCAAATAGAGAAGAATGAAGACAGATTCGAGTAAATTAGATACGAAATTTTTACTTTTTTTAAAATCGGACATCAAACTCACACTATTGTTCTATTCCTTGATTGATCTGTTTGGAAACAAATCATATTCTCGAAGCGATTTCTCATGTTACTTGTTACGAGAAAAATATCGCTCATTTCATGTCTGATAAAATCTCTGCTGTATAATTCAAAATTATGTTTTTTTAAGAAATGCACAATGCAGAATTATGCGGTGATTGTACTCGCATTCTCTGCGAATTGAATACAAATGGGCTGACATAACAATGACGATGAATTTGACGAGAGAACCGTTTAAAGCGATTTCCAGTCTAGTCATGCGATTTCACTGTACATAGATGAGATACTTCGGAACATCCCGTCCGTTTTGTTGGCTCATCGATCGCCACATCAACTGGTGATACAGCAGCACAGTCTCCGGCCGGTTACAACTTTCGGCTTGTCTGGACTTGCAACGTGAACGAAGGGATCGTGACCGAAGCGTCATTTGCCGGGCGCTGCGCGTCCCACATTTCGTAAATTATTGCAGCTACACGAGACGTAAATCGTTGATGGCCGAGAGAGCCCGACTCCTCCGAGAGACTATTACTTTTATAGCTGCATGAAACCGCTGCATAGCCAATAGGAAAGCGACTTGACTAATTAAATTATGCGATGGTAAACAGCGATGTAATCTGAAAAACACCCGCGGAATATATTCGCAGAAATGGATACTAAGCCTGCCATCGAAAGGAATTTATGCAATTCTGTGCGATTCTGTGCATAAACATGCAAACAAAAAAAGAGTAATCTGTATGTTTCAGATATTTATTTATCTTGCTAATTAGAACACCGTGAAGGCGAACAATTTGCGTATGCGCAATTGAGACAAACAATTGGAAAAAAATTTTTTAATACTTTTTTAATAGCTTTAATAATTCTTCTCAAATCAAACAAGGATATCTATTTTGCTGTTAAATATAATACACATTAGCAAATGTAAACATTAATTATTGTTAGAGCCTTTGATAAATTCGTTCAACACTGCTCAAATATTTATTTATTGCCGGTTCTGGGATAGTGTGATAAGTAAAGATAAGAGTCGTAGATAGCAAACTAACTTCCCTTTAATCTTCAAATGCGTAAACAGGTTAACGGTTACAATATTTCGATACTTGCTCTAAAGAAAGTGTGACCGTTGCCTCAGACTTCTCGCTAGACACTGAAGACACAGGTGCCTGGTAACTGTCGAGGAAAGGCGATACTCTTTGTTTCAGCAACGGTTTTCGATCTAAACTCCTTATTCTAGGACTCATTATCGACACATGCTTGACACATTGTTTACATCGGGTTCTCCCGACTTTCCAAAATTCCAGACAAAGAATAACGCCTATAAGAATCCTGAACAATTACAAGTGGTTAATTATATTTCTTGAAAGGAGATTATATAAAATCGATCTGTATGAGTTTACTTGACTGCATACAACGTTCATATATAATTATTGACAGACTGTTTATATATTGTACATCGTAGATCAAGAAAAGATCAAACCATTCACCTGAATTACACATACATGAGAAGTAAGAATATTTAAGAACATTTCCTCAGACTAACACAAGAATTTTCTAATAACTAAGTCTATCTTGAAAATGCTTCAGCTCTTTGAACGCATTCTCAAAAGAAACAGAGATTTCCCATGATCGAGATACACTATTATATTCATTACTTAAAATGTCACATGTTCATTATTTAATTCACCGCTAAGATATATTATATGAAATAATAAAGAGAATTGTTTCCTCCTACACGCATATGATAGAACATATGCTAGATACATATGATAGATATGCATAGGTGATGAATCGGGCATGTAATAAATTTCATAAAAATTGAACATAAATATATATTCATGATATGGTATATTACATTCGAATACAGATTTACTTAAAATAACGTGTCGCATTATCGATGACTTTTTCGCGATCAAAATGCGATCTCGGGTAGCGTTCGAACATGTAAGAAATCTCCATATGAAACCGTTTCCCTTAACGCTAACATGAAGAGGGATATGCTATGCACAAGACTGTCCGATATCAACGGAAAACGATTAGTTGTCCCCTTTGACACATGGAATAATACGAGATCGAATATACCGGTCCGTTCTCCTTTTGTTATTATCTATAAAGATGGAAGATGATGTATGAGGATCTTTTTCTCCATTCATATGTTTTACTGAAAGTTCACAATGCGGTTGACCCTCTTTTTTTCTTGTTAAATGCGTTCAAAAATCTATTACGGATTTTTAAATGAACTCCGCTTATACGCCTCGTTGTTCTGCAAGAATTCGGTAACGTTCAAAACAGATGAATGATCGCAAACTTTCAGAACTGTAAAATAACAGAGAAAGAAAGAGAAACGTTTTCAAAAAATTCAATTTGACGAATTTAAGATTCGCTTATATAATTTCACGATTTAACAAACATAACATAATTTAACGAACAGCAGCGTTTATTCTCATTTACATTACGATGATGAGATACATAAGTATCGACGAGTATATATGAATAAATGCATACGTGCATGTATATGCACCTTCGTGAAAACGCCAGAAGCTTCTATATGTTTCGATATTACTATAGTTATTATAGCATAGTGTAACCAAGCCGCAGGCAGAAAAGAGATTAGAAAAGAGGGAGGGTTGATGACACGATGCTGAATGCAGGATGCATGACGAGGAAGAAAGGGGAGAAGGGTTGCTTGATGCAGCAACCACAACCTGCTTAGTAGCGGAGGGTAACTGTCAAGCTATGTTTATTGCAACCCAGTTTGCAAAGCCCACTTTACATGGAAATAACGCCCGCACCTCCCCCCTCTCACCCTCCCTCTTTCTCACATCCTCTCACTCATTGTCTTTCGCTCTTTCTCTCCCTTTCTGCCTCTCTGTGTTGTGGAAGCAGAAGTTTTCACGTTTAAGGCGGCTACGTCGGGCGATGTAGTCTTGCAACTGCAGATACATACAAATTTCAATGTTCAAACCAGCGGCAACTTTTCGTTTGTGGATCTGCTGCCTATTGTCACGATAAATTGAAGTGGCTAATTGAGAAAGAGCGGAAGGGAACATGTGTTCCGGCGGATCCGAGATACGGAAATATATTCCATTTATGAGTTCCATTATTGTATGTAACGGCGTGAACGAGTACATTTCCTTTCTATGATTGCATACTTGTATCTCGTCTCTCGTTTCTTCTCGAAGAGAGAATCAAATTCATCGATCAATTATCCGACTTATTCAATTCGAACTCGTATAAGCAGCACAGATGCGTACATTTTCAATTTTGTTTCTTCTTTCCGCGCAAGTTATGTGCTTGGCTTCATTAAATTGAAGACTAGGAAAAAATTGGTGTGTTCTTATGCGAGACTCCATCTTCCTTTGACACAATTTTATGTATTTTATGTATTACAAATTGCACGTTCTTGCGTGCTGGTAAATTTCGCGGAAAATGTAATATCGCCGTTGGATGCCGCGACCATCTTACCAGGCTGCGGTAATCCAACGGCGGCACTTCACTTTCCGTTCAAAGGACGCGCATCCGTTTGTGGGAGATAGCTGCGGCGAACAAGTATGCGCGATAAAAAATCGGCGGTTCTAAAACCGCACATAATCGCAAATATGCATATCGTGACTCAAATTTTTTTCCCATAATTTTCAGTGACGTTAACTTTTCTTTTTAGTTGCCAGACTGAACAATGCAATGTTCAGTTTCCTTTGATTTCGAAAAGGTATCAATACACGATTTATAGTTGGTTAATCTTCCTGCAGCGATCTTGATATACGGCTACTTTGATGATGGTAACACGATTCCGGAATCTAAGGGAGTTTTCGCCAACCATGACGACTGTAGCGGCCACGCAACGTATCAATATCGCTATTTGCCCGCGCGGCATTGTAATTGCTTCAATGATACTACGATATGACAGTTATTATACAAGCATTTGGCAACGGTTCTAAAATCGCGTGCTCCTTATCGCGGCTGCGCTAAAGTAATACTTATTCCAAGTTTACCTATGCGGAACTTTTTCTGGAACATAAAAGTACGCGGACTATAAAAGAACGTCACGAGCTTTTTGCACGGAGGAAGAACCTTTTTAGGCCGCGAACCGTGTTATCGTCGCGTGTAGGGTCAACGGAATATATGCGCAAATATTTTCAAGCGCGCGTTTTGCACAATATCAAAGGATCTTATCATGCAGAATTTTTTATAGACGCATGTTTATTTTCCCGCATATATAATACGTGATTAAACACGTATATGTATATGTGATTAAAATAATTTTTCAATTTCACGAATCGATCATTATTGACGAACGTGATAAATTTTCACAAATAATGCTATCTTGAAGAAAGAGAGACTTTGAGAGAAAAATGAGTTCGAGAAAAGTATTTTGGTCGATTTTGGTTAAGACTTCTCTGTTCTGAAGAAATGATTAAATGAATGATTAAAACTATGTATTAAAACTTTGTAATAAACAGCAAGCAAAATGATTAAAATCTCCGCTGAAATGTATTTGTATTTTCATGTATTTAATTTACATCTCAGAAGAGAATCTTCGTATTCGTTTTGAGTTATATTCAATATCAGATGAATTCGTTTGCATCTAAAAGAATTCTGTCTAGAAAAATGGACATCCCTTGTTATCCCCTGATCCTCTTTTGCCATCCAGGACTAGCGGACATACGTAAAAATTAATCTCAAGCTGGCTGTCAAGCAGCAGAGAAGTATAATCCGGGCACAAAGAATTCAACGTGTCATAGCACGAAACGTTTCCGACAAAAAGTACCTAGCTAGCTAGCCATATATGTATTACACATGTTGCAGATGCTCGCGAAACTCGCGAAATTCGTAGACATTAATAAAAACGCAGCGCGATTTCTATAATTTGGAACTTATAATGATCCGATGAACAGTTTCTCAAGTTCTATACATAGTTCTATATATTTAGAATTGTAAAATATCGCTTTTTATTGCGGTTTGCTGATTAGATTCTCGATATAAATAAAATCCTGGATAAAAATACTAGATTTAGTGAATTACTAAATTAATTAGAATTAATAAATCCTAAATTTAGTGAACTACTTTCTATTTATTCCTTTGACCACAAAAATGTTCTTGATATTGAGGAACGAAATATTAAACATCTAAGAATAACATTTCAAAAGCAGGATTCAAATGATCTTCAGCCTTTGAGTCTAATCAAATATCAAAACCTATAATTTGTATATTATTTATTAAAGTCAATCATGAAACTTCAAAAATTGTAAACATTGATGATCTCTTTGATATCTTTATTAGAAGTTAATCGATACAGATATTGCCAACAAAATTACTTTCATTATTTAATATTAAATAGATCGCAATGAATAATATCGCAAAGCTATTCCTCATACATAAATTATCGTAATATGTAAATATCCTGTCATCTGTTATTCTTGTTTCAGGTAAGTTCTATCATCAGTCCTGTATATTATCCTAACTATGGTAAGTGATATTTATTAGCGACGAACTGCATTCCATTAATGTTAATATCTTTCTTATGATACGTGATGACACAAAGTAATCAAGTTTCTTCCCGTCTTGAAACAATTTTATCGGAAGACTCACGTAGAATATACGTAGATCCAATTAAATCCCAGATTAAATCGCTTTCCAATTGCGATACGATAAGTTTTTTCTACCTTTTTTGTCAAAAATATTCTTGATATCCCCTGTAGATTAAAATTATTATATAACCAGATTTTATAAATAGTAATAAATAATAATAATTTTATAAATAATATCGATCGAAAATTTTCATTTAAAATATTTCTTAAGAATTTAAGCATTAAAGAGGTGCAAGGAAACAGTAAAAGCTTATTTAATGTGTATTCAATTATAAAAGAAATTTAGTAGATCGATAATCCGAAGATTAATTACAAAGGGATATTTAATATCGCAAATTGAAAACGCGCGATAAGCGATAATCTCTTCCGGTATTTTCGCCGGAAATTCTTGGCCGGATCAGCAGATAAAAGGCAGGGATCTGAAACACACTGTACGAACGCGTGGAAATCGATAAAAAAGTCCTAGGTCGATCCAGACATATGCGATTTCGATTAGGACTTAATGAGTGAACTTTCGCTTTGCGAGATGCCAGTTATACGATAACCATTCCGAGACAGAAAGGAGACGCCACGACCCTCAAGCAGAGCGCTCGAAGGGATGAAGCATCCCTCGCTTCCTTTCTCGTTCTCTGTTCTTTCCTTCCCACTTCTCTCTCCCTCTCCATTCCCATTTATACTGCGCGCGCGCAGTTCTGTAGCGCGGTGCGGTTATTCACGGCTTTAAGAAGATTCCCATAATCCAAATCACACAGATGAGACGTCTACTCGGCCGCGAATTGGATATTCAACCTAATTCCCGCGCGGTGAGAGCCGTAATGTAAGTTCACTTAATTCCCAATCGGCTTAACCTACATGCAATGACGCCGTTCAACGATGCCCGCCGTTGTTTGGAGACGCCACGTTCAACAGACGCGAGGCATAATGCGGATGTTCACGCGACGTATTTGTTTTTTCGGGAAATCGTGTATCCTCTTCTCATTTATTACCTCGCTCTCAAGGGCCGGCAGATTCGCGCAGCTGATATTTCGGCCAGTCCGTCGTCCTTCCTGCTCGTTCACTTTTTTATCCAAGGAGAGATTTTCTCAGATGTTCCCAACGCGTGTGGTGTCCGATGGGGTAGCCAGTGAGTTTACAATGCAAATTCTAGTAATATTTTACGCGCGGCAGTCGAACAGATATTTGCAATTCGCCGTTTCATTATTTATTTATCGCCGGCGTGAATATGAGGAAAAAAAGTACAGGAACGAGGGGTTTCTTGCACCGCCGGTTCGTGAATAACGAAGCGCGAATTGGGGACGACCTGGGGAAAACAAGCGGGAGTAGATCGCGAGGATGGAGCGGACGCTTGCATCGCGATAGAATGAATAGAGCGAAAATACGGCCATAAGGTTGCGCCGAGCTCCACGCAACCGTTGTTTCGATGAAAATGGAATTAACGTGCCTCTTTGTCGAAAAAGGAGCGAGTTGTCTCATGCCCCACGGGACAACTCTGTAATTAAATCCGCGATAGTCTACCGACTGGCCGCTTTCGGGATTATCTGATTACGGTGGACCGTTGTTGCAGCTTCTCACCCAGTTATGCGCCGGGGCGTTCGACGGAACGATGATAAGGCGAGATAGAACGAACGAGCTGGCCAAACTTTCTTTATCAGGATCTACTTTTCGATACGAACTGCGAAGCGCTGTTTGTTCACGGACTAAACTGTCCGTTGAGAATCGTCCTTGTGATTCGATAGATTTTACGCAACCGTGATAAGTCAGCTTTCGAGAAAGATTGAAGCTATTAGATGGCTTCAAAGTACGTATGACTGTATACGCGTACTTTTGTTTACATGTTTGGATATAGAGTGAAGTAGTCATTGAAATTCCCGAAATTCTAAAATACGAGTACCCAAGTTTTAATATCCGAGTGCTTTGATCATTTACAATTGTCCCAATAATTGGAGTTCGAGTAACGATAAATGAGACTTGCTCGATGTTGATGAGACTCGCTCGCATCGAAGACGAGATGTAACAACGGAGATGATCCATATAACAGGAACTACAAATCGCGCATAATTGTGGACAATTGAATTCAAGCGCATACACGCAATTAATCGCGTTAGGCTTGCGCGGAACATTGAGTCCGCAGTTTCCGCGCGCAGACAAGCTATACGTTACACGCGCGGATGTGGGCGGAAACATCAAAGGCCGGCAATGTGGGACTTCCATTAAGAGCAATGCCGTTAGCATGTAACAACGTCCGCTATCGGAAACGCGGCGCTCTGTTACACGATTCCTCTCGCGTGGAAACTTTGCGCGACGATCCATCGACGAGTTTATCGTTGATGGAATGCAACCGGAAATTAACTTCCCCACGAAATTTTCGTATCGTTGAAGCGATCGATAAAGCGTGTATAATTTTAGTTCGCAGGCATTTCCGACCGAAATTTCTTCCAATTCAATAATTTACATCAATAATTGCTTCCGTTTTCTCTCTCTTTCCGTGCGCATTCGGAAATATAATACGCGATTTTATTTCTTCTTCTTCTTTTTATAGGACCATGTCCTTTATTTTACCCAGTATGCCTATCCAACTTTCGCACCAACGTTTTGGAGGCCGCAAGTAACTTGATAGTATTTGGTTTTTCATTTTTTGCGATTTTTGCAAGCCGATTATCATCCATTCTGTTTACATGATCTCTTCATGTTTATTTCTTGATTCTAACCCATTTTATGACATTTTAAATTTCGCAAATATTACAGACCTTTTCGTTGCGAATTCTATTCTAATTCTCGCAGTGTTGCCAATGATGCATCTTAAAATCGTCATTTCCGTTATTCTTAATAAGCGTTTGGTAATGATTGTTTCTGCTCTTATTTCGATCGTATAAATCATTACAGTCTCGCGATCTCACACAAGTTTTATATATTCTTATTTTGTTCCTTAAGCTCATGTTTGCACTTGTCCCAAATAATATGGCGTAGGTAACCAGACAATTTTATTTATAAGAAAAATATTCGAAGTTGATCGAAGGAGGGGATCGCGAGAGGCATCGCGGGAAATTTCCCAAAATTTGTTCCAGCGGCTTCCGTCGTATTTTCCGGTAACAGCTGGAACTCGACGACGATCTTCCGGCAAAGTTCGCGGGCAGACGGGTTACCTAGCTCCAAGTTGGCCGTTCCCTTCTTATCGCTCGACAGCGATAAGTTTCAGTTAGGTCAGCGGGGGATAATCCGTGGTGCGCGCGGTGTGTACGACGTATGTGCATGTACACACCTATATGTACATGTCTAAGTATACGTACATGTAACGCGATGGTCGTATAACATAAGATTCGGAATGGCGGGCGACGTTGCATGCGCGACATAAATCATTAAGTTAGTGGTTCCTCGCGTATCTGGTAGCCGCTTTACGATGGCCGCGGCGACGCCGACGTTGCGTCCGCCTTGCGTTTGCTCCTTTTGCTATGGCATGGTGAGCGAGAAAACCCTGCCGGATCCGCAGTTCATTTCTATTTTTACATCGTTAGCCGCGCGAGTCCGATATCGCGACTTCGCCCCCCCCCTTCTCCCTCCTCCACCCTTCCATTATACTTTGCGTGAAATTTATTATGCCCTGCAGTATCTCGCCATTGCGTGTGCCGGAGCACTGTAAGATCGACACTGAAAATACAAATATGGTGCAAATTACTGTGTATTTTGCTTTGAAGAAACTATCATCAAATTGGATCAAACGATTATTCGAATGATTGTTCAATCCAACGCGTTCTGCTAGATCTGTTACATCGGCAAATGTATAATTGCAAATGCATAATGGTTTCGAACGCGAAATGGGGATTGAATATCGAATTTTGGAAATGCGATTAAAAAGCAGAAATTAGAGCAGAATCTTGTCTCTTCGCTTTTCAATATTTTTAGATTTAGCTTTGAAAGGTATTTAGATGTAATGAGAATTTCCGACGAGAATTGATTTTGGCGATTAGGGAACATTAAATGAATCGTCGAGCAGTATCGAGAGTAATTCGATTAGAAATTCCAATTAGAAGTCTATTTCCCTTGACGAGAGCAGACTGCTTACTACTATCTTAGCTGCATGCTCTATGGCATGCTACGTGTTGAACGCGATGCGAATTTTATGTGTCCCCATTAGAAATCGCGTAACGGCTATGTTGTATATGGTGTTAATTAGGAACTGGTACATTCTCGTTCTCTAACCGCCAGCAGGCTAATTATACTTCGCTCATTTGCCACAGTCATTGTCCTTGTTATCATAAACGCATATCAACGCCGCGATTTACGTTAGCTTGATTATTCAGCTCGATTCACGCCATATAACGTGCCATGGGAAAAACTATGGTATATATATCGGTATCAGGTGGTAGTTCTGATTTCGAAGAAGTTCAACAGGTGGACTTTTGATAAAATCAACTTGTTTTTGAGGGATATACATGTATTGTTTTATCCTTGCACGAGGATTACACGTCATGAGGATTAGAAAGATGTAGAAAGCTATTTTTCATCAATAAGAATTGTGTCGTTTCTTGTTTTTCTTGTGGCAGGATTAGGATTACGATGATTATTCGTGCGTGAGCTATATTCTATTTTTAAAAATGTGGAAAGTGTTAAATGTCAATGAAAGAATGCCTTCCTTAGACATTAAGGTGATTGTAGGAATGGTTTTAAATTTCCGTAAAAAGAAGAAGAACAATAACGAGAATTAAAATAACGTTTAATTCTATAATATCCCAGCGAACTATTAAAACTAATCATGCATGCATGTTCGTGGCAATTTTTCTCATTACGTAAGATTAAATACATTTAACCTTAGAGACTTAAAATTACATTTCTACAGTTCATCTTAAAAGCAATTTCGAGAAAAGCATGAGGAGAGATACGGCAATTGTTGTTATTTTTCTGATTGAAAAATTCGCATCACTTGTTGTGGCTAGTTGAGCACCAGTTACGTAACATCAGTTATATATGCATTCTGTGGGGTTAACAAGTTATACAAGTGAATTGTTCGCCGGTACGGTGTCGCGTTAAATTATTCCGCGGCTCTCCGCTACCATTATTCCTAAGCCGGTTAATCCAGCATCCATTTCGTCAAGACCATTGAGTTCATTGAATTTTTTATTTCTAACAAACAAAAGCAAATAAATTTCTGCTTTTACGACACTTCGTAAAAGAATGCGAAATAATTTTTTGTGAGATTTAGCCGTTATTTAAAACGTGGCTATCGCTATAGTCGTAACAAATGTAAAAGATGATTAAACGTGAAAATTACTAAGGGTATAAATACAACAAGAGAAAGAGAGAGCGGGAGAGGGAGAGAGGGAGAGAGAGAGAGAGAGAGAGAGAGAGAGAGAGAGAGAGAGAGAGAGAGAGAGAGAAAGAGGCAACTAATCTGAAAGAAGAGAAACATTTCATTACGCTCGAAACTGGAAAGTTGGTAAATGATAAATAACACTATATAATTAATGTACAGGGTCTGTTGCTAAAATGCTTGGCAGACAACTTCGCAGACACGTTCTTTGATAAATGAGAGCCGTTCTATAAATCGAATCGCCGCACAATACGCGGTAATTGCAAACTGCGATGCGCTCGTACATCATACTCGCCCACCGACTACAAAATCGCATTAGGCAAGGTTACGTCTCGCCGTTCATGCCACGTAATAGCACCTATACGACGTCGGTCATGCGTGCCGCTTGCATCAATCATATCGAAATACAATTTACAAGCTAACGGACTTTTCGATTCGCGCGTGTTTCCGCGCGCGACGCGCCGCGTGGAAATAAACAGCTCGCAATGGCAGCCTCTTTCCGGAGGCCGCGATCCGGTCAATCGCGAGATCGCGCATCGTTCAGACGTACAGACACGTACATCTGCGGACTCACATGTTAGGCAATGCGGGATCATTCGCGGTGCGGCGAATCGGGTTAAGCGGGTGCACATCGGCAACGATATCGTGTTAATTACTCCGCAGCTCGCTTCGTCGCCTCCCAACACGACGAGAAGACCCATACGACGGCTTCGCTTCGAAGCCCGTTAATCCGGCGAAGCGTGCTCGTCGGCATTCAAGCACCCTGCTAATCCGCGAAAGTCGCGAACAAGGGCGGCGACTACGAACTGCCTCTGGTCAACGTTAACCCTCGACAGCTCACGACTGGCTTGAGTTGACCGCAGTCAAATTGCAGCGGCTTTCGCGGATGCTGACGACGTCCATTGACAAGATGTGACAAGATTTCGAAGTTGATTATGAAGATACTGAAGATACTGACGCCTTTGTCTCGATTACAATTTGAAAACGAATGATATTTCTTTACGGATCGTTCGAGCGAAGAGCCGATTTCTTTTTCTTTTAGCAAAATATTCGACACAGTAATACACAGTAATAACAAGTGTGATATGTGACATATATCTCTTTTTACTTCTCTCTTTCTTTTTCAATGATAATCTAGATATTTTAAGAATTAGACAAGAGAAAGAAATTGAGTTAAGTTCATTTATTTATATTTTATTTTATAAGGTTTGAATAATAATAGGTGTTATTGAATAATGTGTGTTGAGATTAAAAAGAGCGCGATCTTAGAATTTCATTTCAAAGAAACTGAGTAATGAGTTTATTAAATGAGATTACATAAACGCTCGGCCATACAAACGTTCATCTCGATCTATCGTCGTCTACCGTTTATCGTCAATTGTCTTTCGTTGACTGTTGCCGAGCACGGACTCACAAAAACAAAGAAGATTCGCGTAAACAAAGATGATCATTTCCCTTACGCGCCGGGTATCGCGCATGGTACCCTAGATTCGCGTGTTACAATATATATAAATAAATATTCAAACAGAAATCGGGATGGAAAAAATCTCGAAGAAGAGATTCGGATAAATAAATGGTTCACTAATTGAGCGACAGAGATTCATTAAAGCTATTCAATTAAATGTGCCATTCAGATCTTTTCAAGTTCTCGAAGGATTAGATTGAAACACGCTATTGCATCAAAGTCTCTCGAATTGTTAAAGATTGATGATATATGTGTCTTCATGCGGCGATGACGAAGAGTGGGCAGCACGGGAATCGTTAATCGCGGTGTTACAAGATAAGCTCGGTAGATGGGGATGTACGGAGCTATAAATTTAGGGGACCATTAATTTTCGCTGCCTTCATGCTCGAATATGCTTCGAATCTGGAATGTAAATCTCGACAATTCTGTCTTCGCGGATCTGTCGCGAGCTTTTTGGCGCGTTTGCTCGTTTGGCTCGCACTTGTGTGTGTAACTGCCTGTCCGGCGGAAATTATGTAGTATCTGTAACATGGAACAATGACGTGCGAAATGGTGATACGGCATGAGTATAAGGTCTTGATCTTATCTGAGAAAAATAATGGGAAATATTTCCGATTATTGTTGTTGCTCTTTATAGCGCTTTCTCGCGCGCTACCGGCTTTCAATCTTCAGGAATCGCTCGATCACGCATAGCGAATGTCTCATTATTCATGTCATTCATTCATCGATTGCACGATGCATCTAAAAACCATGGAAATATTATCGAGGTTTTTTTTATTAAAAGTCAGCAAAATTCTGTTTCGTCAATGAAGCGCATAAATACATATGCTTTTATATCATTAGAATTATTCAATTAATTATTTCATTATACAATTGTATTTAATTCATTGGTGTTTTTTATAACTTCCTAACAGAGTATCAAGTATCGCGAAGGAAAAACTAGTATCGTGAACCACGGCGATTTTCTCTATCAACAATAAATTCAACGTCCTTCCGATAATTGCAGCGTATCGCGATCGAAAGTTTCCGGGATAGGACTTGGCCGACACTTAAAGTAGGAAGTCCGAAGGGCAGGGGAGTTCGTTCCATAAAAGAAATCCTTTCCTGAGATCTCCTTTGGGAGGAAATTATTTACTACCTTTATTTATCGGCTAATGATAGTCGCCGTCTTCTCGATCGAAACTTCCTCTTCGTCGTGCTCGCGATACAGTCTTTGCCGACAAAAGAAACGATTTCAATTTTCTAATATACGGCCGATAAATCATTCCGTTAACCTTTTGGGTACCGATTTAATTTGAGAAAAACTTCCCCATGGATTTGATTTAATTTTTCAGTGCACTTTTAGTGTATTGCATTGAAAGATAAGTCAACAAATCTAATATAGATATTCATTTGCGAGTGAATTTTTTTCATTTATGAAATTTCATGAAATGGAAGGCTTTCGGAACGATTTCAGACTCGTCGTTCTGCACAAAAAATGCATGATGAATTTGACTCGTCGTACTCAAAGCGTACTCAAAGACCGGCAAGAGCGAGCGTTGACATTAAATGATCACCCGAAGCGAATGTAGCGATTGCTGATATCCGTCTCCCTGAATATGGTTTTATCGGTCACTTATCGTTGCCACTTAACTCCACTAACTTGCCACTTTGTCATTGCGTTAGCGTGTCTCGGCGTTTTCCAGGAATGTCGACGTAATTATCATCGGCTGAAAGAAATAAATTCGTCGGAGGGATTTTCTCTTTCTTGTCACTTGTTAAACGTGGGAACATCTCAACCATCATGACGATACAGAACACGACAGAACAGTTTATCAAACGAGGTTTCCCCAGCTATAAGGGGAATATTCATACGTCGCGCACGTATCGTATTCTTCCGGGACAACGTTTCTGGGTTTGATGTTCCCTTTGAAAATATCCAGCGGCGGAAGCCGACCGGTGCGACGAGATATATATCCGTTGCACCTGCAGCGTAACGGTTCCGCAGAGTTCGCAGATTTAATAAAACGTCGACAAAAGTTTCATGCCTGTCCCGGTATGAGTATTGATACACCAAATATGACTCGGTTCCGTCGTAACATGTATGCCACGTGCATCGTAAATTTCTGCGAGCATCTTTGATCGAGCCGCAGATATACGCGAAGGCGCGTGTATTCTGTCCAACTGTTGCGTGCTAGTTTAATAACGAAAATTTAGGATTTATTTCTTAAGAGAAAGATTTTTCAGATAAACGCGCAAAGTATGATTAGCTAACAGTATAAAGATGAAGACAGGGAAGGTCGTACGTGAATAAATATATTTTTCATGTATGCAACGAAGCGAGAAATGAAAGACCTGCGCTAGATCCGGGCGCTCGCTCGAAAATTGAGGAGATATGCATTTTTGAAAACGACGAGGTAAATAAAAGTAAAATGCGGACTCACGTCATTTAACGCGACTTCCAAAAGCCCGCATCCCGCCTTTCGCAAAACGAATAGCTCGTATATGCGCGCAAACTTCAACTTTTCGCTCTATTCGCTATTTGTATCTTCAAGATAATAACTTCCCGGGGAACTTCAATTAATGTTGCTTCTCTCCATCTCCGTAAACGAAGACCGACAATTGAATTACTTCTTTTGGTTCGCGAACGAAAACGAACAACTGAATTATTTCTTTCCGTTTTCTATCTTTCTCCTCCCTTTCCTATCATATTCTTCCTCTCTTTCTCTTTCTGCTTTTTATCGCCATCAACCGAAAATCGACGACTGAATCGACTTTAGCAACGCAAAGGACGAAGTTGAAAGATTTGAATTTCGAAAAAAAAAAGACTTTTGTACTTCTCAACGAGAATTACCGAGGAAATTCACGCTTGTAAATATGTACCATATGAAAGTTCGGGTGAAATTATCGTGCCCGAGATCCCAACGAGCCGAGTATTACACTCAAATTACAATCGTGTGGAGTGCAAGTGGCACCGGTTTAACGTACTGAAAAATTGAAATGGATTATTTGCGGTTAACTGTTCGCCGGTAGTTCGTTGCGAAGATTTAAGCATCGAGGATCGCTATAAGAATATCTCGTTTCGCGGGAATCGCGCGAGGATTGATCGAGCACAGATATTATGAGGTCTCAGTACAAGTACGCGATTCCTTTGCATAACATTTGCCTTTGCGTTCAGGTGTGTTTCGAATTTAAGAAGAAAGAGAAAAGAGTGTATTTTTATTAATTTTCGAGTTTGAAGCTGATACAGAAGTGGTATTTCATCGAGACACTTTGACACTTGATTTCGTCGGAGACAAGATTCGCGATTGAACAGCTCGACTTGCGAAAATTATTGTTCCCACTTCTAGATCCGCGCGTTTCAGTGCGATTATAATCGAGCAACATTAAATATGCAAGCACACGGCGAAATGGAGAATGCAAAGACGAGGGATGGGCAGAAGCTGTGTCACAAAGACGAATCATATCTCACAACTTAATTCGAGAGAACTTATCTCGCGACGGCGAGAGATTAGCTTTAATGGAATTGAATAAATTCCCGCTTTTCTCGCGGCCAGCATTATCGCAGCACGCGCAGAACGCGAAAACGGAGCTGTCTTGCATCTCGTCATTCCGCGCCAAGGTCTCTTTAATATCGCACGCCACCTTTCTGGAACATCACGACTATTAAAATTGTATGGCATCCTCGCAACAGTCAGTCATTTTTGCTCCGCGAAAAACGCACAGTTCTCGCTATGCAAGATATCGGAAATCACAATTCGACAGCTGATCTTCTATTTGAGAAATCGTAATTACGATAGAGATTCATCCGTGTTGCTTTCCGAGATCTTGCAATCCTGCGATGGTTACTAAATAAATTATTGCGAAGCTATAAAGTGCTTTATGTTATATTAACGAACGATCAACTACGATCGATCATGACAAATCGAGTGGCGAAAGCAGGTTGAATGATTTTCGAACAGATAAAAAATTCAATCGCAGATTGAAACATTATGAGAGAAACGAGGTGTCAGTCTTGATACCGACATGACATTGACATGATGCGTAGCGTGAATCGATTTTAATATCCCGTGAACTGTCAATGCCGTAAAATTCGCAATAGCCGCAATGGCTTTCTCTCTTGAGAAATCAGATGCATAAGATATACATTAAAATTCCGATAGATCGTGTCTTTAAAGCCGTCACTTTTCATTTAACTCCGATTCCTTCGATTATAATCCCATAATCTGCTGCTGTTCCGATGTATTCTTCTCAAAGCATTCTGCTTCGGTTGAATTTAATGCGGCACTTTGCAGAAACAAATTCGAATGTGATACATATACGCATTATAAGTATACACGAATAATAAAAGAATTTAATTATACGAAAATTTAATTCCTAATTTTCCACGATCCGCGTCCATGTATATTACTCATTCCGTATTATCGTTCCTACATGCGACGTTGACAAATTCAGTGCTCCTCGAATAATCCGCGAGAATCGATCTCAGTGCGCTCATAGCGCCGAAAACGATCCCTCGGAAGTTTCGCGAGGTGTTCTCCACCGAGGCACGTATATCGCGCCGAGATATTTCCTGCGGATGTCTGCTGCGTCCTGATTAATGCTCGCGCCTTAACCCTTTATTACAAACCTGTCAGCTGGGACATGGCGAGCGTGGAAGAGAGAGAGAGAGAGAGAGGGTGAGCAGCGATGGGGCGGCAATGCTGGATCAAAACTACTCTTGGCCGTCGGAAGCAACGATGACGAATGCCTTTCCTGGCGAGTGCCGCGCGTACTCGAGAGAACAGAAGGCGCCGCGATTCTTCCTCGTTTCGTTCCGAGGGCCGGTCGGTGTCTACGCGTGGCGACAGAACTTCGACATTCCTGGTGAACGACCCCAGGGAAATTAACGAGCCGTGGATTCAACGTCAATTTGCGCCGGAAACAGTCTCCGCGTGATGAGAGACCTTACTTCGCCCTCGCCCGAATCGAATCGTTCTTGGAAGAGAATCGGAAACTTATCTCGGACCGTTCTCCCCAAAAGTTCAATGTTTCACTGCGATGGAAAAATCTCAGTAACTTGATCGACCAATCCTCGGCGTGTTCGTGAAAGCGCTCAATTTTTTTGATCGATCACTCGTGAAATGCATCGTTGATTATATATTCGATGCATGCGAGTAGTATGGCGGAATAACGCAGAAGATTAACACAGGGGGGGAGGGCGAGTGGCGGGTTACGAAAGATTAAAAACTCTTTCTCAATTTTCTTCCTGAGATATAAATGTACGCGAGAGGATTAAGAGTTGCCGGATGCGAGAGCGAATTTGCCAGCAATAGTTTGCGGCATACTCGCGCGTGTGTATTAACATATATTCACGTGAACGTAGATTAATAGCTCTTTTTCTTGCTTCATCTTCCTTTTTAATCACGGAGACGTCCTCGGCCACCGGAGAACTCGAAAAAGACGCTGCGCGAAAGCGAACGACGAATCTCCGTTCGCGTAGTTATTGAATAAGAACAGCCGTCCGACTTGCCGATTTATCGTAGGAATCTTGAAAAACCAGAAAAAACGGTAATCAGCGTGGATTATGGTAACGTTCGCGTACATTACGGCATGAGCGGTATCTTTATTTTTCTCCGCGGAAGCGTTAGAAAGCAGAATGCTGGGAAATGAAGTATTATCCCGGTAATAAGGCCGAGTTCCCGACTAGTCGTAAATCGATTTCGCGATAGCACGCGAATTTATCCCCCTTGGGATAATACCGTGGACGCATCGTTTTAATGAAGAACCACGAGCGCCGCGAGTAACCTTCCAACTCCATTTTTTCGCCGGTCATCGACCGGCGAGGAACCGTGGCGTTAATAGCCGTAGCTATTTCACACGGTTGCTGAATAAAGCGTGGTCGCCATGGCGCAACCAATTAGCGACCGCATTTTGACAAACGGATATTCCGAATATTCCGATTATTTGATACGGCGTTTCCGGAATGGTTTGCGTGAGAAATAAACGGTACTGCTCCTGCAGTTACTTGCAATCTGCTTTGCCTCTTTTTCTTTTCTTTTCTCGCATTCCGAAAACGTTTTCTTGCACGGTGAAAATTCCACATAGCGGGAGAAAATTTATAATAAACTGGACGCGACGTTTTCATGCGCGGATCGATAAGCTACCATCTTCATGCCGAAATTTAATTTCGGCGATCTTTCTCTCTTTTTCTCTCTCCCCTCTTTTGTCCTTTCTTTCCCTTCATTTCACCACTATAAAAGGACGAGTTGCTTTCTGGCAGCAGACTTTCATGAAGACACGTCTTACGGGATCTCCACTTGGTTTCTCCATCGCGCCAGCATTTTTCGCACGAGGTTCGACTGCCTCCCACCAAAGGCCGGATGCGACGTATGTCATGAGAAATTTTCACACAATTCCTTCAGCTTATAAATTCCTTGTCCTCTACGCTGCCGCGCATCGTTTTGCTTTCCATCTGGGATTTGCGTATGTGTAGACGTACGTGTAAGTACCAAAGTATTAAGCCGTAACGAAATTGGCCTCATCGAGATGAGATCGCCGGAAACCTGTTCGCGCCATGCTTTACGCATTAAACATCAAACAATTGCCGTCTCAAGGTTCAGCAAAGCGATCTTCGCAATTGTGAAGTGAATTTCGAAAATTTATGTTTAATGATACTCCATTTCTCTTTTGCAATTGATTAATGACTAAAATTATAAAGCTTGTAAGAATAATAATAAAACAAACACATACACACACAGAGAGAAGGGAGGCTGGAAAAGAAAGAAGTATAGTGCATTAGAAAAGAAGTAAAATAAAGTTGAAATGTGTTAAAAAGTTTCAAACAAATCTAATTGAGAAAGATGTCTCAATTTAAACTTTTCTGTTTTCTGCAAATGTGAACAACAAAATGTGATTTTCATATATTATAATTGCATTATAGGTTTCATTTATTACATATATTATATCTGTTTACTTTCTGTATTAAAAAATCAACAGCTTTCTATGTTTATCCATTTTCAACTTGTCGTTTGATTGACTTATCACACTAATGTCGCAATCGCAGTCTGCTATGGAAATATCTCGATACGAATGAAACGTGACGAATAATTTAACGACATGAATTGGCGGAAAATGGCGATATTTTCTTGTCATACAAGTCTCATGATTTTCGTTAGTCGTGGTGACATTTCGGATCGAGATTATTCTTGTCGCTCGATATACGAATGACAAAACACTGGAAATCGAGATTATCGCGAGACATAGATTTCGGAAAACTCTCCTATCGACACTTCGATCTCAAATATCGCGCTGCATATTAGAATACTCTCGACTCAAGCTTCGATATCGAAGGATGGTATGTTCACGATCATGTAAAGGATATGTATATTTAAATGAAATATCCTTACGCAATATAAGAGAAACAAATGGAGAAACAAATACATGAGCTTAAAGAGCAAGATAAGGATATTTTTTTGAGGAGAACTTGTGTGAGACTTACGTCATTAGAATAAGAGCAGAAATAATCATCACCAACTAAGAACAACGGAAATGAGGATCTTAAGATGCATCACTGGCGACACTCTGCGGTATTCTCAACGAAGACGTCCGCAGCATCTGCGAGATTCAAAATGTTATAATTTATTAGATGAGCTAGAATCAGAATACGAGCATGGAAATGGGATTATGTAAACAGGATCATGTAAACAGGATGGATGATAACTGGTTTGCAAGAATCGCAAAAAATAGAAAATCAAACATCCCTAGGCCACCTGGTCTTTCAAAACGTGATGCGAAAATTCGACATCAACATCATAAAAGAACAAACATATTGGATAAAATACAGGATAAAATACATCGTTCTAGAAAAAGATGAAAAAGAAGAAGAAGAAGAAATATCTTTGAATACAAAATCGTCATCCGTGATGACAACGAGAAAGAGGACCAGTTTTGCATCGATCATTTCGATCGTCTCGAATCAGTATACGCATGCGCAGGAAATTACGGACGACAATTAATCCGCTGTCGAATGATATCGCGAAATGCGATATTTATATAGAGCATATGATGGCGTGTCTGTATTCCATATGATGTATGTGGCGGAAAGGCGAGATTACTTTGTGTTCGACTGATATGTCGATATTCTTGCGGAATGTTATCCGCCAGTATTCCGTGTAATATCGAGGGAGGATCTAGGCGCGATGCCACACGATGAGTTTACGAGATTTTCTGCCATATGTATTCCGTTCCATAAAATATTGACATGCGGAGAAGAATTCCCTCTCGCGAGTTAGTCTCGCCGATCCTCCCGTCTTCGTTCCCGTTAATTGACGTCTGATAATTACACTCTCGTAGACCGTTCAATATTCCTCGCGTCTCGTGCCGGTTAGTATGCCGGTGGATCGTTAAAGATTTATACGTATAACTCGATTTAACGGTTGAAGCCTCGGCATAAATCCTCATCGAGACGCGAGGTTTCCCTACTCGATCGTATACAGTTTCCCTCCCAAGACTTCATTCGCCTGTGCGCACACAGCCAAATGTTTGCCGGCACCGAGACAGCCAATATGCAGTAGTTTCGTGTGCTTTTCGTGCGTTTGTAGGCAGCTACGTTCATAAATGGGACACCGATTTCCGCCAACGACGCCGTCTCCTTTCTCTTCCATTCTATCATGTTTAATCGCCAAATACTCATATGCGTTGTTTAATCCCGAACGTCTGGAAATAGAAAGAGAGAAAGAGAGAGAGAGAGAGAGAGAGAGAGAGAGAGAGAGAGAGACTTTAATTTTCGTAATACCATAAGACATTATGAGCAAAAGGCTGAAATGAAAAGATTATAAATGATTTGTGAATGAAAAGGATGATAGTTGTTCACTCGGTCGAAATGAGCGTTCGGCGTGGTACCTAAACGCGAATTTCGCTCAAAAATTCATGAACTTCTTTGCACAACGCATTTGATCACACGTGAACTTGTCCTGTGCACTTTCTCTGATCAGTAATTAATTCTCTCGGGCATATAAATGTGGTATTCAACTTGACAATCATGAAATAGTGGCGAATTGATAAGAGAGAAAAAAGGAGAGGGATGCGCTGAGATGGTAGAAGGACGGGATGCAGGTGGATAATCGAAAGCGGGTAAAAGGGAGCGCAGCTTCCATTTGTCATTCCGCTGATGGCGTGTCTGGAGAAAATCGCGAAATAGGTCCGAGCCGATCGTGCTCGAACTCCCCCGCGGGAGTTTCGTCGAAAAGCTCAGCGCTTTTGAGTTCCTCCCGTCTGTGTCCGTCCTCGTTTCTCTTTCTATCTTTATTTATCCGTTTCTACCACTCTCGTTGTAAAAGTTCGCTTACCATTTTTTTTCTACCCTAGCGCGTTCATCTCTTGAGAGTATTCAGCCCTCGATGGCCTAAACGGTACTTCTTTCCATTTCTTTCCCTACTTTCCATCGTCGTGTGGCTGATAACTTTCGTCCATCGAGAGGCATCGTCCGATCTTTGCGAAACTTTAAAATCGAGCGACGCAATAAAACATAAAAAGAAAATGCGCCAAAGATGGAGCGTGTTGTATCAAGATCAAATATCGGGATATCAATTGATCATTCATGCACGGATTTCATTATCGTACGGATTAGCCAAGATTACAAGCAATTACGTTATCGTGGACATACGCAGAGATGATGAGAAACTCTATCCAATCTTCTCTATATACTTGGTCTGCGATCTTCGTGGCAAAGCGAATAGGAAAGTAGAAATCCGTAGCAAACGATTGTGATTCTTTAAGAAATTCATTACATTCCTCCGGATATCCGTAGGAACCGGTGGCGCTTTCCGACATTGCTCGTACGTGTCTTCCGCCCTCTTACCACCTTGGTTTCTTTATTCCTTCTAATCCTATTCTGAAGAACTGAAGCCGCGTAATTCTACGCTATCCATTTTTCTATATATGCGAGCATGAGAAAAAGGGAGAGAGAGAGAGAGAAGAGAGGAGACGCTATTCTGTTCGAATAGCGAGATATCGTGATAGATATCAACGAAGAACATGCAAAGGTTGAGCTCGAAACAAAAGTTCAAAAACGAGCGCTGAATGAAACGATCGAACTGAAGCTCGAACAAATTAAAAGGGAAAAGAATCATATTTACGGCAAATGTAATAGCGACGAATGCAATCATTTTGCCTTACCGTTTACGCGAAGAAGAATCGAGAATCTCGCGAATATCTATTCGCTCCCGAATTATTCGTGCGACTCGACGTATCCTAGTTTTAGCGCGCCTACCACTTCGTCGGTAACATCGTGTTTTAATATCATTAACGTGAAAAAATCAGGCTCGCCTCCGGTAAGCTCGATTAGCCTGAGTCGTTAATACAGTTGTAACTTTGATTACAGTTTGCGAGCGAGATATATCACACGCCGCCATCAAACAATGATTAAATTATCACTCGCGCGTCTGAGCGCGTCTGCCGGCGTAGACCGAATCGATAGCCAGTGCCGATCGGGAGCGTTTCTTTTCCAGTCAATAAAGGACCCAGAAATTCGCATTCTATTCGGCGTTGCTATTCACCCTCCATAAACCCTACCGGTGGATTTCCCTACTCGCCGGTCCCCAATCCGCCAGTTAAGTTTTATGGTAACGCACGCATGGGCGAAGTCCGCGTTGCGCCGGAATGGATCCACCTCAGTCAAATCGATGTGGAAAATAAAATGAGCAATGTTCCGAGTGCATTCCCTTTATTGCCCCTTCTATCGACACTTTCGTAAATCCTTAACCCACCCCCGACGGCATACTAAAGTCGCTGTCGCCGCCTTTACGGGCTCACCGGCGGACTTTATCCAAGTGCCAAGAGGAGTAATGCCGCACGTTCCGCCCGGAAAACGCTTTCGAGGACTAGCACGCGGAGAGGAAAGAGAGAGAGAGAGAGAGAGAGAGAGAGAGAGAGAGAGAGAGAGAGAGAGAGAGAGAGAAAGAGAGAGAGAGAGAGGGGGAATGGAGAAAAATAATCGATTGATCTTACATTTATAGCCAAGGGACCTTTTAATTAACCGGATATCTAATTAATACTGTCGTTTACCTTATATATATAACATATATATATATATATATGTAGGATTATTTCTATTCAGATGTAATTGTTAAATATTATGGGTCTGACGCCTCAGACTAATGAAAAAACAAGCAAAAAGACTCTTTATTCTTCTCTACAAAGATACAACACAAAGATATCTCTCGATAGGTTAGCTGACAAGCTTCGCCATTCACGATTCTACATTCTCAACTACTACACTCTGTTCTCACACTCTCTATCTGTTACTCTATCACACACTCTGTCATATATTCTGTATCGTCTCTGCTGCCGTCGTCCTTATATATATATATATATATCTAAATGCGGTGCTACATTCCAGAGTTGTTGGCCAATCGTTACATATTATCATATAGTCGAATCGCATCGTTCTGCGAATCTTTGAGCGTCAATGGTGTTTTTCCGCAGTTATCCTTTGTTTTGGACGCGATATGTCCAACACGCGCATTCGCATATCGGCTTCATTCGCCGATTACAAATTTTTCATACGTGCTACCATCACTAATCCTTTTCTTCTATCCTACATATATATGTATATATATATATATATATATATATATATATATATATATATATATGCATATATATCGTATTACAGAATGACACTATTGCATATACAAGTGTATACAAAATTCAGTTCATTAAATCGTATGTACTATGCACATGCGAATTGGCGCGATATGATATATATATGATGCGTTCCCATTTTCACATTCTGTTGTTGCTATGGAGTTATCAGCGCGAATCCGCGACGTAACGGCGACAATTAAATCCAAAAATTGACGAGTGTCAATTGTGGAAAATGGAAAGCCGACTGACCATATTCGTCAGCGGAATAACTTCGTTGCTCTCATTAGAGGCGGAACGGCAGTTGGGTTTCCATTCTGTTCGGGAAGGAGGAAAAAGGCTGATAAAACGCGCGCGAACGCACGCTTTTCTCGCTTGGTGACGTCACAGGGACGGTATAATGAAACGTGCTGCGAGAAACGGCTGGATTTTTCTGAGCATGTGCGTGATCATGAAATTTCAGAACGCGCGACGGAAATAAACGCGCATTCGCATGTGTATTATATCACGTTTCTATGGCACGTCATTGGAATCCGTCGTCGCGCTCTTTCTCTCTCTCCCTTTCTCTTTCTATCGGTTTCTGCTCGCTTCATATTTATTTATCGTATTTGCGGAACTGATATGTGTATAGTAATGAGGGCGAGTACGCCCACGGGTTTGCATCGCGATAAATGCTTTCGTAAATTACAGAATTATTATAATTATTATTAAGTGTGATTTATTAGACATAGGGAAAATATCTGTTTAAGCATAACAATGTAAATGCGAAACAAAAATAACGCAGGAATTATAAAATGCGAATCCAATCAGTAAAGAGAAGTTTGCCAACAATTGATATGAAAAGTAATAATGATAATAATAGTAAAATGATAATGATAATCACTTATCCGAAGTGCTTCTATCTTGCCGAAATCTACCGGATGGAGGGATTTGTGAGTTGTTAAGATCTTGAGGGCTATACTGGCAGTAGCATAGTTACTGGGCCTCTCCACCGAATAGGCCAAAGATGAAGAACCAGATTAAAAGAAGCACACTGGTCCTTCAGATTGAGGGTTTAGGCGGTGGCTTAGCTCTTCTCCACTTGTAAAATAGCTATCGCTATAAAATACTAATTGAAAGAAGTGATGCTTAACATTCCGCCTAGACAAGGACGAATGTACAGATATACTGGTAGACACTCTTCTGGCTATCAAAATTATTATTTGAAAATGGGGACATGGCAGTTGGCTGTAAAAATCCAGATACAGATACAGATACAGATAATGGTAAACAGAGTTAGTATGAATATTAGATTGACGACATAAAAGAAAGATCGATGAAGTCGATAAACATCTGGAAAGATCGTGGAGAATACGGATCCGACAGACGTGATGTTTATCGAAAATGATATTTATCGCGAAATAGGTGATTCGCAATGCAACTTTCCACTGAGTTTATATTCGATACCGTGACGTTAAGAATAAGTTAGTAATGCGCATAAACTTGATTTCAACGAGATTTGTTGCATTTACGACAGTGCTCGTTTAATCACAACGGAATTACGTAAAGAGGATGAAACTCTTAATGTAAGAACTGCGACAAGCTATACGAATAACTTCCCTCAGCCTGTTGCACGCCTCATACTCTCTACGGGGCAGCAGAAAAAAGGATCGATACTCCGCCTGTCGACAAGATGATAGAAATTTCAGGCGCGTTCTTCCTCTCATAATATTTCTTATCACAATTGCAAACTTCACCTTAAATTATTTATCATCCTTACAAGCAGGCTCGCATTGCTGTGAATTATCGTACTATAGCATAAGATTGATCATTCACTAAACTGGGAGGCTTCCGTTCAGGTCGTTCCCTTTGCAATGCCGATTGTACTTATTATGATACATCTTGGAATATGTAAGAAGTCAGAGGATAATAATTATACAAATATATCAAATCATATGCTTTAACTATATTTCTGCCAAGAGGGAGAATATCTTATGTCAATATTAGTTGTTATTAATTAATAACCATATGCGATAACTATATATTTAATCATTAATACATTATATACATAAGTACATGCTCAAGCTGTCAAATAAAAAAGCTGTCTCAATCACTCCAACGCCGATTGTATATGCTAGTCTTCCTATCAAGATGCTGAAGGATCTCGTATCATTGCATCATTGATCATTGCATCAGTACACTAGGTTTCTCCCCGCTTTTTCTTTTTTCTCTATAATTACCTCATATATAAAATGCGTGCTCTATAAAACATGTATCCGCGCTGAAGAACGACCGCATCTCGATTTTTTATTCAAAGCACTTTGCGACTCTTCTGAAAACTTCCGAGCACGTTCGTTCCACATTCACGATGGCGGCGGTGGCAGCAGTGGCGGCGGAAGTTAGCTTTTCGTTTGGGTTCTTACTTAAAACTTATAAATGCAATCCGGTCATGATGTTTGCCCCGTCGATGACTCCCCATCTGTGCGTTCTCCCGGTCTTCTTCCTCTCCCTTTCTCTCCGCGGGATTATTGACCGACCGCGAGATATATTCCAAGTCTTGCCAATTTTGCCCTGGAAATTCCATTTCCTCCAAAAATGATCCCTCTTCCTTGCTTCTTTCTACTCTTCTCATTTCTTCTTCTATTCGTCCTTCTTCTTCGTCCTCTCACTCTTCCTTCTCTATCTCGCGGAAAGAAACGGCGAACGGGAAAAGCGCTTTAAACCGCCTGAGATTTCTTCCGTGGAAAAATCTCTGGATTTTTAATTCAGGCTATAGCCCGGAGAGTTGCATCGCTAAAATGCACATGATTTTCCTAACTGGAGACCAACATTTGTCAGAACGTCTGTTTTCTATCTCGCAAAATGGTCGTTCAAAAAATATTTTGCGAGCTATTCATTAACGAAATTCTCTATCTTCGACTGTTGTTCGCGATCTAAATATTCTCGTTGTAGTAATAAAACTCAATGCGGTCGCGTTTTACCACATCACATGAAGAATACTGTACGATTGAAAGTCTGTCTGCCTCGAAGACGAAAAGCGAGATGTTTTTATTGCTCATTCTTCGCCTCTTGTTTCGGATTCGCATGAGAATGCAACTAGCCCGTATTAATCGACCTCCTCCTCCTGTTTCACCTCCTGTTGTACATTCGAAATTAATTGCAACCGCATCTCGTGGTGACCGCGGTGTTTATTAGTAGTTCGCGAAATACATTGGAGCTTCCGGGGCATGCCGTTCGCACATGGAGCCCAGCCTGAAAATTCAGGAACTTGTACAATGGGTGAAGGAATTGATGTCGTTGCATTCGCATGGACGCGATACGTGCAAACTGCATTCCCGGTGATGCTGGACGAATGTATGTTTACGCGTCGCTATAAAGCACGATTCTCTGGTGAGATGTTTGACGGGGCGCATTTGTCCGAATTCGCGAGAATTGTATCGACAGCTAGCTCGAAACGCGGAGGAATGCTCGCTGCATTCGAAGTAACTCGATCCTTAACAATTTTGTCATTTCTTCCGGTACGCATGTGGGAAAATGAAACTTCCCGACGAATAACACTTTCTATTTAAAGAACTTTCTCAATTATCAGTCTTTTCTTTTCGCATTTGTATAAAGTGTTTTATAACGCTTGGTAAAATCGGTAACTGCCGAACTTGTAGAAATTTTTTTGTAGACATTGCAATTTCCATTTTGCAATGTTTCTTTACGCATATACGTATCTAAGCCGCGATCGTTTATGTTTGCGAGTGTGGATGCAAAGTTTATACACGAAGCGGACGCATCTCTACAATCTTCCTGCAGTTAGATAGCGTTCGCTTCACGGAGCATTATGAAATAAAAATCGGCTTAACGGTAAGAGAGAGAGAGAGAGAGAGAGAGAGAGAGAGAGAGAGAGAGAGAGAGAGAGAGAGAGAGAGAGAGAGAGAGAGAGAGAGAGAAGGAAAATCTTCGCGTGGACACCGGTCGCATTTATCAGCCGGCCATTTCATTTCGCGCGCTGTCGCATTCGTAATCCTTTAAAGTAAATATCGCTACATCCGCATTACACCGGCTTCTCTGAAATTGATTTACAACGTCAGCGGCGAATGTCCATCGCGGTTGATGGTGTTGAGTCGTTAAATAACTAAAAATCAATACATGCAGGGAAATATTTCTTCGAGGAAGATGAAGGGAATAAAAAAACATTGAGAAACTTCGATTGGAGAAATATGCAATCTTAATAGAACATATAACTACACAAAGAATGTGTGTTTATGTTTGATATGTAGCCAACAAAGTTTATCATAGTAAGGTGAGACATGCTCATGCACCACTGAAGATAAACTCGATACATGCATTCAGATTCTTTGTAAACGGAGCTTGATAAAGTTCGTTTATAACATCAGTTTGTATAATGTTGCCATAAAAACGAGAAAATTAATGCAGAAATCAACTAAGAACTTAAAGAAAACGGTAACAGTAATCTACATAACTTGATAGATTACCTGAAAGAAGTCTTATGTTCTTATGGTAGTTTTATTGAACTTTATTTCATAATCCAATTCCATTGGATGTTGAATATCATGATTTTAAATAAATAAAGATTAAATTTGCATCGCACCATAGCACGAATCCGCTCGACCAACGCGTTCGAGCTTTCAAATCCCTCTTTGCTATATAAATGCAATTATAGCCAATAGACATTCACGCATCTGAAAGTGGCTAATCATAGGTGGGAAGAGTTCCATTAGCGAATAACAACAATCGTGCAAATGTCGATCAGTTCCGAAAGGCGTATCCTTCTTTGATCCACGCCGCTCTAAGCTGCTGATTGCGCGTACATCTTTGATCGATTCTATATATATGTATACATTACTAGAAGAAAGAAGAACGAAATGCTCGATATACTCGAACTACGTGGAATCAGTCGTCATATAGCATGTGATCAAGTCTGTCGGCAGAATATCCAATTAAGAGCATGAAAGAAAAACTAATGAAAGTATGATAACGCTTATAGATAACGCTATTTTTTTTCGTAATCCAAGAAAAGTTTAACACCAATTCCGAATGAATGCAATATACGCATATATATATGTTCACCTAGTGCGCACGTGCATTTAGTGTATAAATAACTGATTAACTGATGAAAATTCAATCTCGCGACAAATAGTTTGATTTGTCCGCGAATTACAAGATGTAACAATTAAATATCCGAATGAAACCATAAAAAAAATAAATAGAAGAATAATGGAAAATATTCGTTATTGTTTGATATGATCTCTGCCTGCTTCCGAACAACGTTTATATCGCTTACAACGAATTGAAAAAATTTTTTTCCGAATTGCTTTTAGTTCTTCTGTCGCAGTTTTAGATCGAAAAATTCTCAGAAATCTCATCTCATTCTTATTGCGATTTAGGAAATGAATCAGCTAAATCAGGCAGGATGAGTTAACGCGGCGATCTCTGGTTTAAAAATTTGGAGATAATTTGAAGAACATGCTATCATGCATCATTGTGCAGAAGAAATTAAGACCCACTTTTCTTAAACTTAGACTTAACGCTTAATGAATGCAAGAGACCAATCTTTTGACTTTTCACCTTTCTGTAAGATTTGTACTATTTGTCTGTTTTTACAAATTCGCGATGAATGATGAATGAATCTTTAATATTGCAAAAATTAAAATTATTTTCATTTACGGATTTTGTGTTCTCACTTTTCGAATCTTTTATCCCAAACATATTTATTTTCAATAAATATTCTTCATCGTGCAACACTGTTTAATCTTGCAAATGTCTCGATAGTCGTTTCCTTTAATTTTACACATTTAATTGCCGCGCTTTGTTCAATTTTAAAATTCAATTTCAATTTTGACACGATGAAGATATTAGCTTCGCTAAAACAATTGTCAAATTTGAATGCATCAACTAAATGATATGTCATATAAACGAAAGTGCCCTCCATCCCACTTAATTCTCGATAAAGCTAATGATATTATTGTAACAGTGTCAGTCGAGTGACTTAATTGTCGCATACTGTGTATACACATCGCGAGGAATATTTTTGCAGTTGTTTTTATCGTATCGTCCAACATGTTGTTCATTGCTGCGTATACGTGTAATCCACCGAAATATATTCCATTTTTGAGCGCTCCCTGTGTCCAGTTTGCTTCCTCAATATATATGAGAGGGAAAGAGAGCTGGATCCGGGAAGAACGTAGATAGCGAAGGACGGCGAGAGAGATGCGAGCCAGGCGCACAGCGCACAGCGGACGGGAAAAAAATGGAAATTCATTGAAACGGTTATCTGAAGCGGTGGTTTCGCTCATTCGTTGACGACTCATATGCTTTTCGGCTTACGTAAAATTGAATTCACCGGGAAATTTCACACTAACCGCGCTCTATTGCATTTTTGTCGGCATTTCACAGGTTCTAAGCCGCGGGAAAAGGAAACGGGCAAAAGAAGATAGAAAGAAAGCGAGAGAGAGAGAACGAGAGAGAGAGAAACAGAGAAAGAGGGAGAGAGAGAAAGAGAGGAGGGAGAGGAAGAAAGAGAGAAGGAGGGAGGGAACGAGCGAGAGAGATGGGTAGATAACAGCAAGTTACCCGGCTTACCGGGTTTTATATCGTATTCCGAATAACTTTGGCGACCCTTCTTTCTACATTCTCGTCATCCGCTTTTGATCGATTTTCATCCTACGGAAGCGATATTCTGAAGGTTTCGTCGGTTTATGATGATCTGATAGCGGCCGAGGGATTCTCGCATGCGATGAAACGAGCTCCGTATTTCGCTTCTCGCATCTCGCAAGCCGCTCGAATCCCCGAGCCGACGACGCGACGGGAATTTGACAGTCATATCAAACATATTGCACGTTTCCCGGCTGCATGTGTTATTAGAATATCGAATAACCCGTTGTGTTATTCGATATAACACAATCGTGCGAATGCGGGGAAAACGAGCGAAAATTCCAGTCTCACCAGAGAAAAGTTACGGGATCGGTCAAAGTCGCAGTATAGATCAAGAAATCATTAAGTAACTCCGCTTATCGTTTATCGTTATCATTCATTGTACAAGAATTTTCAGCAGAAGAAACTGAAATAATAAGTAGCGGATCGAAAATGTCGATTGTCGCATGTCACGAAGAGTTTCGCCAGCGTATTTTTCTGGCGCAATCGCTTCAACGGTTTTTCGCGGCCAACATTCGAGAATGCGAGAATCCAACTGCACCGTTCTGATACAAAAATATTCGGTGGCCGCGTGGCAATCAG
The DNA here is from genome assembly GCA_020341155.1 of Eciton burchellii. Taxonomy (NCBI): domain Eukaryota; kingdom Metazoa; phylum Arthropoda; class Insecta; order Hymenoptera; family Formicidae; genus Eciton; species Eciton burchellii. The sequence continues at coordinate 56,781 of JAHMML010000059.1, read as the reverse complement.
TTGATTAGTACTTGCAAATGCATTGAAATTTCCATAGAAATTTACATGATGACCCAAGTCGCGCGAACACCGAAACGTCGTTAATGCAGCAATAAAAATTACATTACTGGTGCAATATTCTATCAATGATCGCTGCCGTTGTCGCATCTGTGTTACGGGAAATGTTCGTTATCGCGATCTCTCGCTTTTAGTATTATTCACAGTGCGACTTTCACGGTCGCTTGATAGCTCGACGAATTACAATTCGGCGAAATTATCCGCATGCGTGCTTCGTATCCCGTGAAATGGTGCCCGCGATAAGCATGCTTTAGCAGATTGCTTTTAATCGACGATCAGAAATTCGTATTGCTGAATCGGTAACCGGCGACACACAGTATCGCAATAAATCTTTCCAATAAATCAGCCTCTGCTTATATTGCTGAAGAAGTAGCGGGATAGATCAAAGAATCGTTAAGTGACTTCACTTGAGTATCATTATCTTTCATATACAAGAATTTTCTAAATATGTAAAAGAAACTGAGATAATAAATAGCGGATCCAGAATGGCGTCAGTGAAGAAAAGAATATAGAAATAGATATCAAAATTAGATCGCGTAATATTTAATCGCAACAGTATAATTATTACATGTGTATCCATTCTAGATTATTTTCATTGTCCATTGTCGCGTATCTCGGAGAGCTTCGTCAGCATATTTAACGTACATAAACGAACGCAAAGTTCCGTATAAGGAGGCAATGAAAAATGCAAACGAGACTCGCTGAGAATCGATGTATCTGGGAAATGTCAGGAGATGTATGATACATGATTAATCATTCGCTGACGTTTCTTTCGCCAATGTTCATGGTTGGATTCCGTATTTGGCATGTCGGGAAAATTCATTCGGAAGTCCGATTCCCTATCGCTGGAAGGCCAGGCAGAGCCGCAGGCAGTTCCATCGGAAGCGATTGCGTCGAATAGATTGAAATGCTTAACCGTGGTTACGCGGAGCATCAAAGCCTTATAGCTTTGTTTCCTGTGGCTGCCTGTCTGGGATACAGAGAGGAAGAGAAATGGAGAAAGAGGGCGAGGGTAAGCGGATGATAGACAAGGAAGGAGGGGAGCGAATCGACAGACATACCGTCTAACCATACGAGAGGGACGATAGAACGATGGTACACCATCGGAGAAAGAAACGCGATGGAATGCGGAGAATCGAGAACGGAAGAGAGAAAGAGAGATAGAGATAAAGAAAGAGAATGAGAAAAAGCGGAAGAGAGATAGAGAGGCGGGTTGCATCGCGGTATACGAATCGATTTGAATCGTCGAGTCAGCTTCCGCAGATGTCCGATTCTCTGGTTTCTCTATATCGAACAGAAACGGCGAAAATATCTCGAAGAAATTCTTGCAACCGAAAACGCTCCATCGTTAGTCATGAATGCGCATAGTCCAGAGAAAACACGTGCTATTCCGCTGAAACTAACTGGAAGCTTTCTTCTGGCGCTCAGTGTAATGTTGTCTTCGTCGTATTTGTGACCTTCGGAAAATTTCGAAGATCCTGAATATAGTTAAATATATGCGATGATACTCGAATATCGGAAAAATCTCACGACTCGCATCAATATCTCTGCTGCGCGCTGAATACGCTGTAGATGCATTTGCAACATGCATGCCATATGTTTGCATGGAAAAATTAATTAACATAACTACACCAAGTAATTTTAATTAGAGTTTGCACCATGTTGTTTTTTCTTCTCTTTCTCCCATGTTCAGAATGAAACGCGTTTCCTTCCTGCTTTATTTTAATGTAGCGGCTGTTCGTGCCGCTACATTGGCATGTATGCCGAAACCTATGTAACTTCCCTCGTAATTTAGGACGTTCTATTTCTGTTCATATCGCACTAGAGAAATGCGAAACTCGCAGTTATACAATCGCAATACGCCATTGTCGCCATTTGCTCGTCAGAGGTGTCAAGTGTTTGAACAAACGTCAGCCTGTCAAATGTTACACGGGCAACGGTCATAAAAAAATTCGCGGGAACGTGCGCGTTAGAAGAACGGATTAATTAAAATTCATCCTCCTGCGGAATGGTCCGAATTATAAATTCAATTATACTTTAAGCGTTCGGAAGTTTGTTAAGCATCACAGATACAAGAAAAAGACAATGGCAATTCGCGCGCGCGGAGAAAGGCTTCTTGCGGCCTTAATTTATTTGATACGCGGGACGTGCGAGGTCGCGGTTCCGCGAACTTCTACGAATAAATGAAAAACTGACGCATCCTCGTCGAGGGTGCAAGAGTGCAGTGAATTTTACATGGATGATGGTACGCGAAGGAGTGACTAATTATATAACGACCGCTGACCTGTTTCGGAATTCATGGCGTATGCGCGCGGCACGAGAAACAGTTTAAGACGAAATATAAAATCACGTCATATCGCGAGCAAGAGAAGGAGAGATCGGGAATGCTTCGCTTTATTCTGCTCTTCAACGATAAAGTTACGCATGAGCTGTTGAACGCGAGGAGAATTTAAAATACCGAACTTCATCGAATTTCTAGCTCGCGGTGCCGTTCTTTCCGAGAAAATATATATGCACGCGTTATCGTTCTGGCTCTAGTAATGAGCGAAGTTCCATTACAATGGCAATATCAACGTTGTCAGCCTATCAGTCCAAAGCGAAGTAACGATAAAGGAAACGAAAAGAGGAAAGATCCACCTCGCGCGCGCGCATCGACTATTTAATCCGCGACGCTGCAGGGAAATTCTCGCGTCGAGAGAGCGTCAGTTGGAAAATGGTAATCGGCAAGCGAATTGAAGCACACTCGGTGTCATAATGACACCATGCCGGTTTTCGAAACCCCGCTTTTCCCTCCTCTTTTCTTTCCTAGTTTCTTTCGCTTTGTTTTTATCGAGAAATTGGCACCGAATGAACCGTGCGGACAATTGAAGGGACACTCTGGCCATTCTCATTGCCGCGAGGCGTCTTCAAGTTTGTTTGAGTTTAATTGAGCTTGAAAGTTTGCGACTTGTTGTCGGGCTTCCTTCTTCGATATCTGTGTCTTCTGTCATCCCTACTCTCTAGTTTGCCTTTGTACCGCGGATTCCCATCGCCCTAAGAAGCATCGTCTTAGCATCTGAATGTCTGTGCGTTGCTCCGCTTCTGCTAGCGCTCGAGTAATACTTAATGATTTGTTTCATAGATGAAAAGCGCTTGCAAATTCATTCCGACGAAAGCAGTAGTTTAAAATGAATGTGCAGTGCATGATACATAACGTCCGATATCAATGCTACATCATCCAGCATTCGTTAATGATGGGGTATCAGTGCGAAGTGGTAGTTGCGATAAATGAATCGTTCCTGCGGCTAGTTCGATCGGTGCATTATCCATGATCATGTTTTCTTAGCTAACACGTCGCACGCGCGGCGGTTCAACGCGTCCATTATCGAATCGCTGTATGTAGAACGCGGCATAAATCAGCAAGCTCGCTCCCTTTGCGCCAATCGTGGAAATTAGATCGCAGTTCTCGGATCGTAAAACTGTCGATCGGCGAATAGCTAATTGCCGTTTAGCGTCTTGAGAGTGAGAGAGAGAGAGAGAGAGAGAGAGAGAGAGAGAGAGAGAGAGAGAGAGAGAGAGAGAGAAATGGAGGGAAGGCAGGGAGGGAGGGAGAGGAAATGAAAGAATAACATTAATTAAAATAGCAAGCATGAGAATAAAACGCAACCGACCGATTGATGTGAAAACGCTTGAATAATTCAGTACCGAATTATCATGGATGGATAAGCTTCATCGCCTCGCGTACATTGGAATAAATTAATTTGGAATCGATTCAAGTCGCAGCGAATAATGATGCACCGCTGCTAATACATAAGCGGTTTTAATACCAACTATGTTTTCCTCGCGGATGAAGAAATCGAGACAGGAATAAATAATTGTGTTAAATCAACCATAAGTTTTTAACCAGGCGTTTCTTTTTCTTCAACGATGCGCAAAATTCCGTTTAATCCTCTTATGATGTAACATCACTGTTGAACTATAATATTTTTAATACGCATATGTACATATTTCTCTTCCAAGACAAATTTGACAACATTTTGCCCGCCTAATATGTCTTGCCGGAAGTATAACTGAATACGAAAGATAAAAATGAAGATGTCATAAAGATAAATATGAAGAGATCATACTTGTTTAATACTTCAATCTTTGTTTTGATATTTCATGATACATAAATTTCACGCGCATATCGCGTGCTTTGATTATACGTTCATATCACAGCTTCCATTTTTTACCACGGATTGTTATACAAGTTTTCTAAACTTATACAGAATTGCCTATTATTGAACTGCTGATTGTCCGAGCGTACTTCTAAATTTAAACAACAGTTAAATTCAAATGACCCGAGCCTCGCGGGAAACTCATTAAACGGACCCATTTATACAAGCAATTTGTATTGCGTAGGATGAGAATGTATTTCCATGTGTTCCGAATCAAATCGCGCGAATAAAGCGTATAAATATTATTCATCGTCAACAATAATTACGCTCTATTCACGGCACGACATGGAAATTATCGTAACTACGCGATTGTCATGTAAACTTTGATTGCTCGCTTCAATGTGTAAAGCGGGCACGCACGCTCGCTCGTGCGTGTTGATCGCACAGCACGTTCAATTTGCCGCTTGTCTTATAACATATAGCGCATTTCCGTACACGATTATTATTTATGTCAGCATTTACTCATAACGATCGACGGTTCAGACGCGCGTGGTCAAAGGTCACGTAATCGATTGACGTGCACATGATTCGCGAATTTCCATATTTTCGCCGCCGTCCAGTATGGCGCCACGACAATGGTGATCATTGGGAAAGGAAAAAAAGGATATTAAATTCGCGCGTCGCTGTCAAATACCGACGAGACATGTTTTGCCGTTAATATCGGCGCGACGTAGCGACAAGCGCATACGTATTGTAAACTTCGAATCTCGCAATAGTTGAAAGCAGCTGCGTGTAAATTTATTCATTATTTCTTTATCATCGGCGACATTGCGTTAGAGCATTAAATCATTATTAAATCATTTCTTTCCGCACTTCCCGCTGCACCTATCAGCTATGCTATTTTTTCCACGTTCTTCGATATAGGAAAAGTTTTTTCAAAAGTCTTTCGAAAAACTTTAAAAACTTTATGACATGCAATGCGCGTAAACGCCATAAACTCAACAATATTTTTCGTTACTTTTTAATTCCAACTTGATTGATTTATTCGCATGTGGAGTATCTCGTTGATTCTTGTTGGTATATGAATGTTCGAGATTTGAAATGAAATCATTGGTTTAAACGGATTTTATTCCAAAATTGGAAGACGTTATCTTTGACATATATAGAAATATTGAAACCAGTATATATATTGTACAAATTCGATTCCATCTCTTCGATGGTTAGAATCGATTTTTTCTCTTATAAAGCTATATATTTCTGAAAATTTTGAGATATAGAATATTCTTAGATTATTCTATTATATCTAGTATAGGTAGCTACGAAAGCTCTTACGTTTATTCAATTAGTCTCTGTATTTCCAAACTTTTAGCTCTATGATCATTTGAGGTCACATTAATGAAGTATTCTGCCAATCATTTTTTATTAAATTTAGTGCAAGAAAATAAATCGCAAGAAAATACGTTTATATACTATATAGAGAAAGAAACATTTCTTTATCAAAGAAAATATATTTATAATATTTATCGAATATGCAATTTCTATCAAAAATATATATAAATATCTTCAACGAAAGAAATGTTACTTTATCGAAGAAAATGATCTTGAAGCTACAAAGTTATAAAAATATTCTTTCTTCGCTCAAGATTTTTTTCTCACTATATGTATCAGATTTTAAATTTTATAATCCTAAACTTGATAATCCGAATGGTACTCAATCCGATGAGCATTTCAATTAATTTCGCAATAGTTGATGGCTTCTTCGTTATTGATATCGCGGATATCGACAATGTTAAGCGAAAGTTATTAATTCTAGATATCATAATAGAATCGTCATTTTACCAAATACGTCATGAGAAGTTTAATATCTACTCTCTTATTGATTTCCGTGGATTTATTAATTCATACGTTGTTATACTGAAAAGCCGAATGCCCAAAATACAGCGAATATTTACGATTCTCTCTTCTTCTTGGTAGTATACGAATAATAAATTATAATTTATATTATAATATTAATAAGCGATTATCAATTTTAATCGCTACTGAGAAACATGTGAAATCGCGTCAGCGTTCTTCATATTATCACTAAGACATCAGGCGATTGGAATATTTTATTAAATTCATGGGAACCTAACATGCATTTGTATAAAACATTTCGATATGCATGCGATACGTGCAAATGTGAAATGCAATTAAAACCTAAATGCAGAATCTCCTCAAATTTATACTGTTCCTATCTCTGTTCTCCAACGCCAACATTTTCTTTCAATTTCTAATGATGATAATAGCGAACGTGTTGCAACAGTGAACGCATCTGCAGTTGGCAGGATTCAGCATCCTCCTTTTTCTACTGAATCAGAGAGAAAACATGCGAATAGAAATTTCAGTGTTTGTTTCAGAACTTATTTCTTTCTCCTTTTTAATTATATAGAGCTATCTGAATACGTCAAAAATTCATCAAGAGTGAATTCGGTTCATCAATCGAAGAACAGTATCATGAATTCGCGATGAGATTATTCACCATTAAATGATGAAAAAATATTAGATTCAGACGAAATTGCCAAAGCGAGCGAACACAATAAAAAAATAAACGAAGAAAGTACGAACGAAATTGCGCCAATGCTATCCTTGAGATTAGATACGTGATCGAATTGTCGAAGAGCATACCACAATATGGCAATCTACGATCTTCACAAAAAAGCTAAGACCAGCAATGCTAATTTCCTAATGACGTAACAAGAGTGTAACAACGAAGTCCATTATAACTCGCAGAGGTTTCCGAAGGACAATGTTCGGCAAAATGCCATTAGACAATTTGAATTTGATGAAGAATCACGATTTTTACAATAAGAGCATCAGTATCAAGTGTATAAATTCGAATTTTGTTAATTTCCATTTGTCATACAAGGAATATCAAGGGATATCAATCTTATCTTAAAGTTTCAGTTGCAAATTAGCCAGAGTGCTATTTGTTATTATTAGTCACGTGAAACTTTTGGCGAATGGTTGTCCGATTACATTCACGACGTAATCACCGTGACATCGAATAGGTTCCTGTCTGGTCTCGGTCCTCGTTATCGCCAAGACATAATAGAATTACTATCGATTCCCCTTTTAATTAATGTAATTAATGAACCAACTCGCTTGAGTACGCTCAGATCATCCGCCAGACGCGGTCAGACCGCGTCATATCGATATCGCCATCATCGATTTGATTGTTCAATGGAAAATTTCATATTTATGGCACGCTTGTCTGAGCATCATTTTTGAGAGCCTTTAAATGATGCAATCAGTCTATTCCTATTTCATGCAACGAAGAAGCTCCGCGTATACCGCGAACTCCTACGTCTATGCTTTGCCGAGAGATTTTCCCTTTGCCGTAAGCGCATGACTTGCCGAAAAGAGAACACGCGATGACATGGAAATTTCAGTATCCCCGGGATTTATTTTCCTTGCAAACGCATCGGGAAAACGCATCGGCAACTCGTGATTGTCCTTCGAAGGCGAACTCGTTAAGCGGTTGATTCTTTGACGGCGAACGTGCGAATAATAGAGTGCGAAAAATAGAGAGAAAGAGAAAAAGAAAGAGACGCGAAGCATTGGATAACGTTTCCAGACGGCATACCGGAAGCGCGGAATAGACTTGACAATTCGGTTTGAGCGTTTCGTGTTCGCCGTTGAAATTTCTGGCCGTACTGCGATCCCACGTCATCCCTGTCGAGGCCCGTCTTGCCATCGCCCAGTTTCTCGCTCTGCTTTGTCTCTGACTGTCATCCGGCCTTTTATTTGCATGAATTCAAATTACGCGGAGCGGCTTTCCGCAGTTTCCACCCAGACGAGGATCCTATTGCCCTTGGAAGATGAGATAAACGCTGGCCCGATAAATTCCACTTTGCCCTCTTCTTTACCGTCTCTCTCCCCCATCTCTCCCCTACTACTTCCCAATACTTACTCCGCCATTCGTCCCATCCATCCTCACCGGATGATACTACTTGATTATACGATAACAGCGGACCGCGGCTGTGTTTAACTTTCGAGTCGGACGGGAAAATGAGATTGCCGATTGCCAACGTCGTCGGATTTATGTTATGTTTGCAATGATTTCGTGCTCGGGTCCGTCTTGTCGTGAATCCACTTGCCGATAATTACGAGCGTTCTCTTCGTTAGCCGAACGTCCCACGTTTCCCATTCACTGATCATACACGTATTTCTTTATGCGTTATCCGTTGGGTAGGGAATCTTCGATATCGAACTTCGATACTCCGAACAATATTGAAAAGATAAAAAAACATCGTTTATCTAAAGTCAAGATATATCGATACGATTATTATGTGTGAGCTTACATAAGCAAAGTTATTTGTATGCTTAAGCCAAGCTAGAAAACTGGTTAATAACGTTGAGTCGATGGTATCAGCGAGATATTGAACGCGATGTGTAATGAAGATAATATTTACGATATTCACGCAGCATATCGTTCGATCGGTCGGATAATTTATTTACGTTTATTTTCAATTGCGAAAAATCCAGCATGCTTCGGAATACGTTTGAGAATTAATATTGCAAAATAGTACATTTTTATCGCATTCATTGCATTTGCGACACCGTATCGCGGGAATTTCAACCGCGCACCTGTGAAAACACTTCGCAGATAAAGAGTCGTTGTGGAAAAATATTAACGCTGTACAATAAATATTTTATTTACTCGATACTCGATCGTGCCAATACGTGCGAATTCGTTCAAAGGAAAAATCCCATACGTGATGTGTTAGAGCGCCTTCGATGAATTCGCTCCACTCTGTTTATATATTTATTTATTGCCGGTTCTGGCATAGTGTGATAGGTAAAGACAAGAATCGTAGATAACAAACTAACTTCCCTTTAATCTTTAAATGAGTGCAAACAGGTTGACAGTTACAATAATTCGATACTTGCTCTAAAGAAAGTGTAACCATTGCCTCGGACTTCTCGCAAGCGCTGAAGACACAGGCATCTGGTAACTGTCGAGGAAAGGCGATACTCTTTGTTTCAGCAACGGTTTTCGACCTAAGCCCCTTTCTCTGGGACTCATCATCGACACATGCTTGACGCATTGCTTATATCGGGTTCTCCCGACTTTCAAAAATTTCAGACAAAGAATAACGCCTATAAGAATCCTGAAGATGATGTGCGACAGATGTTATTTTTTCTGTAACTTATTTTTCAGCTGAATTGATTTCCATCATTGAAACAGCTTATTGTTCATATTTGTTAAAAATAATTCATTAATCTCAGATGAATCGCTAAGCGTTAAATAAATTGCTTAAACTTAAATACGATCGCAATTATGGTTATACGATTATATGATTGCAAATAATCCATTATCATCTAAATACTGTAATCAATTTGACATCGTTAAAATTATATTATATATTCGATGCTGAAAAGAGAATCCAATATGAAAAGGCGAGAATTGACTTTTTGATGAAAAAATATACTATATTATATTGTGTACCTTTGAACACTATCATGTACATTATAACAGCCATGATAACATATAATATGATAGCAGAATCTGCATTGATGTAGCCAGTGTATTAATTAATCGCTTGGAAGAAAAATAGGAAAATAAGTGCACGCGCGATTTTCCGATACATGCCTAATTACTTTTCAACATCAGATTTCGTTGTTTAAAGGCTGTAAACAAATTGCGACGCGAAATCGATCTTAATAGATTTAAATACACACATAATTAAATCGAAACATACGATCGAGATACAATTGGAGATTCGCGTAGCATTCATGCACATCAACCAGCATATACCAATAAGTGTAAATTCTCGCTTTTCGCCGTCGCGCGCATTTGCAAATTGTATTTTTATCGCGGAAAAACGGGTCGTGCGTCATCACTCGTGTCATCGACGTCACCTTCGCACCTCGATGTCACGAGCGTGATCGCGCATGGGGTTCGTTCGATCGTGAATTATGCACCACTGAGAAATTGTTTGCAGTTATCGGAGTGACACGTGACACCGTCCGTGCTCATGACACATATTCGGAGATAACGCGGCGATCGTGAAATTTATTGCATCACAGAATGAGAGAGAACGAGAGCGAGAACGAGAGCAAGAGAGAGAGACAGAAAGAGAGAAGGAGGATGTACAATCTGTTAACCCAACGTTTTTACCTTTCCTCTTCTTTCATCTCCTCTTCTGTGTCACAGGCTTGTCTCATGCATCAAAGTTGCATCACGCAATTCCGAGGCAGATACCAGAAGGTGGGCAAGTAAAATATTGTCGTCAATTTTTATTAACGATTGGTCACAGATAAAACACGCCGACGAATAAAAGACCGACGAACCTCTGCGGTGAAACGGAAAAAAGTTATTCATACATTTCCCTAAAAAAAAATGGAGAAAAATCCATACAACATCCACAGAAGTCGACGACGGAAGACCATTGATTCGCGCTCTTTCCTCTTTTTTTCTTTATCGATGTATCGATGTATTTATCGATGTACATTGATCGATCAATAATTGATGCATCCGACGAGAAGCTCGATACACAGAACGCTTTTATTAACGTTCGAGATAGATACACCAGCGAAATACTCGTGTGAATAGTATAGCAGAATATGCAATATGAAATCTAAATTGTGAAATAGTAAATTAAAGTAATCGCGCACGTACATAAACGCTTAGCGCGATAATGATTATTCATTGATAATTACTGCATTAGTTAATACATTGGCACGTATTAATTGTTATAAAAAAAAAGAGAGTATGATGTAATTAAATCGATAGTTTGGCGGCGTTTTTACGAGTATGCGTGTAAGTTATGATATAGGGATGACTTAACGCGAATGGATTTCAAATTCGAATGCGTTCGACGATTGTTTTCGTTTGGCCTTTTCTTTTTTTCAATTTCTGTCAGATCAGTCACGGCAGAAAAAATGAGCGATGCTTGCTCTCGCTCGTGAGATATCGCGCGCAGATCGTTTAATTTTCGAAACCACTGATTCAATCTTTGAGCTCTGATATTTAGCGATAAACGCGCGAAATGCGCGAAACTGGGTGATCATTGAGACAAGCGATGTCAACTTTTATAATATATAATATAAACAGCGAGTACATGTATCAGATACTGATTTAGACTTTGCGAATTCTGAGCTTACAATCGCAAATCGCGTTAAAAAAGTGAAAATTTTATTGATATAAGAATTTTATGATATAGTACAATGTAATATACTATTATTATATATTTCGAGAAGATGTATCCTCTCTGAAAGGCAATAAATTTGAAAATGTATCCACTCCGGAAGGCAATACATTTGATAATATTCTTAGTTGCGAAAGTAGATTCACTTGCTATGACGCGTACGATCAAAGAGAAGTAATTTTATGCATGATACTTTTACGAAACTATTTAAAATGAGCTCTTGTCTTTTAATTCATTATTCTGCAAGGCCATGACCCATTTATCCCGCGCATGCGAATTATCGAACGTAAAGCAAACGGAGAGTAGTTATGTACGCTGTCACAAACTGAGCCTCTAGGGGATTAAAACCGATTATCCCGCGAGATGCACACGTTATCGGGCACAGCCTCAGGTGTTGCAACTACTTCAAGTTAAGTTGGTCTTGTCACGCGAACGCTAACTCTACGTGTGTCATTGGTAATTGCGTGGATTCAACATCGGTAAATGCGCGACGTCGAATATCAATCTTCCCGCAAATGCGGTGGCCGCCATTGGTCAGGCTAATATTAAAGCTACACTTGTGTCACTTTCCTGATTAATGGGATTACACTGTGCAAGCTAAAGTTCAACCGCTTCGAAGTAAACTATTAAAAAAAAGTTGTAAAATATATATCAGATTAAAAATGAAAAATTGTGAAAAATCAGGATTATATCGAAAAATATTAAGAAATGGAGATTTCTGAGGCTTGCTGAGAAATGTAGGAGTTATACGAAAATATAGGAGTTATGGAAAATATAGGAGTTATGGAAAATATAGATGAAAAATTCATTCCGCGAAATCGGGCTTTCCGATTTAATCGATACTGATATTATGAAAAATTCCTAGTTGCAGCAACCGATTTCGACAGCTATTCGAGAGTAATCCGTTACGCTGTACTAAAATCACGATTTTCAAAGTTTCATGACAGGTTTTGAAAACCCCAGCGAAAATATTCGTCGACAAAACGACACGCTCAGAAGAGCACTCCACAAATGTTCATCGTTTGTGAACTATTTGAGACCTAACAACGCGTGTACGGCGAAAGGGCCTCCTTAAGAACGTTAACGGTCAAAAGCCGTTTAGATCCTGCTCTTCTTGTTCGATTTCTTTCTTTTTTTCTCTTTGCCTGGTGCTTTTCTCATTATCCTGGGATAATCGTATCTGCAATTGTGCGCGCTACATGACCGGATCCGTATAATCGAAATCTCGAATTGCAATTTCATCGAGCGACCGCCTACCAAGAATCGATGTAAACCATGCAAATTGCAAACATTTACTTTTTAACAATTACTCGTAAACAATTACATTGATCTAATAACTAAAGAATAACTATTCCATGAATAACTTTTTTTTATTTCATTACTTTAAATTATTTTTGATATTAGTTTTAATTATTTTTGATTATTCATATATCTTTTCGTTTACATAATTTGTTTTTTCTTTTGATGAAAACAATAATTCTGGTACCAATAAAATATTACTATTGATATGATTCGCGTTACTTCATTGGAAATAATCGAGAGACCGTTTATGCAAAGAGAATCCGTGATAAGTTTTTGATCGATCAAAACTTGCCTCGCTGATATTCGTCTTCATTCAAATTAATGTTCAATTCTCTAATGTCTGTTCAACTTCGTTTTTTTTCTTTTTATGTCCCAGTGGCTCGGTTTGGGCATTATGGCGGTGGGTGTCTGGGCATGGACCGAAAAGGACACTTTCAACAACTTGTCCCGTCTCACGAATGTTGCCCTCGATCCAGCGTTTATCCTCATTCTAGTTGGTGAGTATTGGTATATGGATTTCTCTCTCTCTCTCTCTCTCTCTCTCTCCCTCTTCTTTTTCTTCTTCTTTCTCTTTCCTTCTTTTTCTCTTTTCCATTTCTCTCTCATTATCTGGTCTGTCGACTTTCGGAGACCCGTATGGAGAGGTATGGCGACTTCGAGTATTGCTTGACTAAATTTTATGAAGGGTAGTAAATCTTAATTATAACGCGCGCCCTCGCTAGAAAGTGACTGCCGAAGATTTTAACTTCTTTCGCACGCGCGAACTCGTTTCTACGACATCAGCCACTTAGAAACGTTATCGGACATAATGTCACTATGGAGAAAATATGTCAAAGTATCCAGTTAGATTAACGCTCGCAATAATACTCAGAAGGAAACTGCTAAGAGAGAGAGAGAGAGAGAGAGAGAGAGAGAGAGAGAGAGAGAGAGAGAGAGAGAGAGAGAGAGAGAGAGAGAGAGAGAGAAGAGAATCGTCCTTGCGCTAAATCTTTATGTACGTAAACTAAATTTTTATAACCCAATCACTGTAACGTCTGATATTTTCTAATTGCTGAAATGATGGAGAATCAAAAAAACGTCATCGTAGCTTTTTGCATCAAAAGACAGAGAAGAGTCGCAATAAAGCAGAGGAACGACTTCAATAATGCGCCGGCTGATTACGTAGAGAATCGCAGTTTCACCCCGACATTTGGTGCTTTCCCGGGGCGGAGGTAGCGATCGTTTCTTGCCGTACTGTCTGTAAAGTGACTATATCGTTTCCGTCGATGAAAACATCTCGTATAGTCTTATTGTCCGAATGTATAGTTTATAGTTTAATATCTATAGCTCAATTTCTGTATTAACGGTGCTTGATTTTAAAATTAGCAATTACATTTGTTCTGATTCCCGCATAAAATTTTTTTGCGACTTTTTCTTCGCACGTAAGGCGCATAATGCGCGGTCGACGATGGCGCGGATTTGTAATTTGGATAATGCCCGAGAACTGCGGTTGCCTTTAGAGAAGCGAAGAGCACGGAGCCGGCCGGAAATTAAGGTGTCAGAATGGTCGTGAATTTTCTGGATAGTTTAAACCTTTCAAGAGATGCGAGTTTGTTTCTTGCGTACGTTTTTCTTCCTTCTTTTTCTTTTCATAGGTCCGGATAGAGTTGACAGAATTAAGCTCGCGAATTGCCTATTTTCTTACGAAGACGAAAGATTTAAGGGCCATGACATCGAACAGAGAGAGACCATTTTTCATTTCTACTTTTTAGAATCATTTGATCGGGACTCGTTGCGAGACAGAGATACAGCTGCGGTTCTTTGAAGTCTGGCTTTTATCTGAAGCTGAAATTCAATATCGCATCGTCTTATTATTTGGGCGCGTTTGCGCTTCGCTTTTTAGAGTACGGCTTTCGTACGTCGAATCGGAAGAAAAATTCTCATCATTCTCATGCAGTCTGATTTATACAGCGCTTCTAGTATATTAATAATAGTAAAGCCAATAAAGAATATTGAAAAATCTCTTTCACATTTTACGTTGCAAGTTCAGATTATTTTGGAAAAGCTGAAAACTGAAGCTAGAGAGAACGGGATCATAAAAGAAACGATATTTCGTTATTATCAAAGAGAAACGAGAAACTATCTCATCTAGATCGCTTGAATATGCTTATTATAACATCAGTTTCGTACGTCGGCATGTAACCGTCACATTATTACAAACGAGAAATTCCGTTTAAATTTTATACATTAACAACTCACGATTAACAATTAACGCTGGCATTTCCTTTTTCTTTTCGAGAAAAAACTTTCCTTTTCGGCAGTTCCATTATCAAGCAAACATTTATCAAAGCGTTTCGCGGGGTACGCTCGTAATTGTTTTTGTATTGTTATTGCCGACGGTAATAGAGTAAACCTATTTCAATTAACGCAACGAGCGCGTCGAACGAGCGGGGCGAAAAAAAGAGTGAGAAAAAGAGAAAGAGAGAGGATGATCGGTGATTTCCCGAGCATGCTCTCTCGTCGTAAAACGTCGAATAAATTAGGCGGAATGACAGGATGAAAAATAATGCGGTAGAGTGGTGCAATGTATAAGCGATCCTCGCCGAATGCTCTTCCTATGAATCAGGATCCCGAAGGATGCAACTCTTCCACCGCATGAGCGGAAAACAAGCCATCTGCGCGTGATCGTGTCCGATCACGCCAGAGAATGCGCTCTACCGGAGTGTTCCTCCCTTCCTCATCGCATTTTCTTTTCTCTCCATTAGTTGCCCACTGTCACAGCGACCTATTTTCACGTGGCATTGTGCAATGTCCATAATCGTTAGCGCGCGTAAACGTTGTCAGCGTGAACTGCGACATAACGCGATCCTGGAACCGAAAATTTACGAATGGAAAGTTATTGCATGTGCCGAGAATGACAATCGCATAGCGTCCGCTTCGATGGCACTCATCCATCTCCAAATTGGACCATTAATCTTCCTGTTGAGGAAAACTGGATTTCCAGCTAATTGAGGAATTGCAATATATTGTTGAAACGTAAGACAGCACGGAATAATCTTGGCAATCCGAAGTGGCGCGATAATTGAAGCGTATTCAATGGGGAAGCGACAGATACGAAGGATCGAGGACTAGGTGTTGATAGAAAGCGCGCTCGCCGCCCCATTATAGCCTCGATACGTTTGCATTAACACCAGAGGCCCCTCCGTGACGTAAATGTAATATTCTGTCGACTAATACATATTAGTATCTTCCCGGCAAATAAACACGCGAGATTGCGCATGGATGTTCATTTTACTTCCTTTCCCTATCTCTCTTTCTCTGTTTCTTCTACGCAGTTCCAAAGTTTTAATTGGATACGAGTTCGACATAAAATTAAGACGGAAGCGGATTTATTTCGTCAGTTCCCTGATTTGCGTCGGGATCTGTGAATGTCACGTTTTCAACTATGGAGAATGACGTTTCCAGTCTATGTTTCGTATTCCGTAAGTCGTATTACCAGCGGGAGTACATGTGAATTCCGATAGAGAATCCTCCCGATATTCCGAAAGGCCGTACCGCATTCGCGAAGCGCGGTCAGCCACGCGCGGTTTGACCGAATCGCAACGGCGGGAATGCTTCCGGAAATGCGCCCGGGGTGACCAAACTCAGGCCGGTCGTAGACGACCATGCTCTTCGGCGTTCTCCACGGGACGTCGTGCGGCTCAAATCGAATTTGCACGTGATCCGGCCACGCCGGAAGAACAACGCCGCATTGTGGCGCCCGCGGAGACCGCTCAGCCAGAGGAGCGGCCGATTTGCGGCAGCTCATCTATTTGTTCCCATCGTGTTCCGCACCGAAGATAGAAACAATCTCTCCCGGAAATTCAAAGGAGAACTACCTTGGAAGGAGACCAACATGTATGCGTTCGCTTCGCTCGTTTTCCTCCCGCGCCAATCTGATGGTGATGGAAACGCTGTACGATGCACATTGAAATTTGCCTTTCATCGGAGATTAATGTAAATCTAGAAATATCATTCCCAGTGTTGAGTGCTACGCAACACGATTGGGAATATTAGTCCTATCGATTCGTGATTGTCGACGGCATGGGGGAGAATTAAAGCGTTCATTTTCTGAAAGTTTTTATATTGAGTCTTTTCTCCTAGCTGTTATTACAACTTCCTTTGTGTTTTTCGTGGTGTTTTAAATTTTTATTATTACGTTACATCAGAAAAAAGAAGAGGAAAAGAGGATTAATAGTAACGGATCGGCTACGGCTTTTATGTAGAGATTTCTGAAATCTATTCGCTATTTCACGTCGTTGCGCCTGTTTCGCAGGATAAATGCGCGCAATTAATTTCTTCAGTTATAGCATTACCGTAATACAAGCCCGGTATTATTAGTTCAACTCGCAGTTCAACTCGCAAATTATTACACGTGCTAATATTTAATTAATAATAGAATTCAAGTGCGCCGTAGTATTGTTTGCTCACAAATCATTAAACATTTATTCAGCGCAATGATATTTACGTATCTTTGCCACGATTGATAAAATATCAATAGAAAGCTTTTTGAAATTTTAACAGAAAATCTCGAATATTATACATAACAAATGTAAGATATTTCTATCTTGATGGAATTGTTATAATATGATCGGTCTTAGATGCCTCAGATAGATGGAAAAACAAATAAAAAGACTTTATTCTTCTTTACAAAGATACAACGCAAAGATATCTCGATAGGCTAGCTGACTCCACAGGCTTCGCCGTTCACAACTCTACAATTACTTGACTACTCTCACTGTATTGTTACTACTCTCGCTCTGTTTTCTGTGCATTCTTTGTCTGTTTGTCTATGTCTCGTCCCTGCCGTCGTCCTTTACTATATTCAAATGTGTTACATTTCAGAGTTGTCAGTCAATTGCTACATATTATCATACAATCTGGACGAATCGCGTCGTTCCGCGAGCCATCGACGGTTTTTCCCCGCGGTTGTCCCTTATTTTGGACGCGTGTGGACGTGTGTAGACACGCACGCTCGTGCATCGGCTTCGCTGATTATAAGCCTTTTATACGTGCCGCCACCGATAATCCTTTTCTTTTACCCCACACAAGATTCATTGGCAAAATGCAAGAAATATCATCCGTTTAAATGGCATTTCTATTGAGATAATCAATATCTTATTATGTATTTTGTATAGCTGGGAAAGGCGATGTGCTTGTTAATTATTTTGTATTTGCATAGCATGCTCTATCAGTCTAAGCCCAGCTTTCGATTATCCCATGCTCCAATTACTTCCATTTACTTTGACGAGTAACTCTACTCTCTTTTGACTTGCGCTTAATTTAGTGTAATGCCCGCCTGATAACGTCTTATCTGCAAGTTATAATGATTATCGGAAATAGTTCATAATATTTATTTATTTAAAACATTAATGCATGAAATAATGAAAATGTAGTGTTATGTATATATATTCTTTCTCTCATACATTTTTATTTATTTCGATATTTCTAATAATATTTCTAATAATATTATAATAATATTTCTCATATTATTATACCAAATTTAAAAATACTGCAAAATATCCAATAATATAAATATGCGTTTCTTAATTCATTGGAATTCACCAATTTTGCGGTTTGTACTAGAAAAGACAAGTTAAATCCTGCATCACGTTTATTGGCTGTGTTCAAATAAATACAATCGCGATCGAAGATGGCATTTCGATTTTCGTTTGTGCATAGTTTCAGCTTGATTAGTAATTCATATACAATTCTAAAATCTCTCTTAAAACCAAACCATAATTTCACGAGTTAGATATAAAAAACTAAAGGAACATGGCATGGAAAAATATGAAGCAATCAATTCGCCTTATGGAAAAATTGACTTTAAATTGCTCAAGGAATCTGCACGGAAACTTAGATTATTCTATGATAATCCTCCCTCCATAGATTTTTTAGTCGGCGAGAATCTGTTAAAATCAGCGAATATTGTCAGTCCATACTTGCCGTTATATCCGCGTGTCGCGAAGCGAGATCAAACGGATGTATCCCTCTTTCATGCAATTTTATTATCATATGACATAAAGCAATATTGCGGGCATAACCTATCCTACAAAGCTCTTTCTGCTACTATTGGCTCACACCTGCCATCGTCCCCTTTATGAAACATTGATTACATGCCAAATATTAACGCGAATGCAAGCCGAGGTACAGCGACTGAAATACATAAAATGACATTTTTTTTACGTATTATTCGTTAATGAAAAGATTTAAAAAGATAAAATAATAAATTAATATGAATTTCAATACTTCTTTTCACTTTTTCCAAACAAATGCGATACAGTTAATGTATCCCATGATATGGGATATTTCCTATTTTGTATAAAAATTTTTCGACTACTCTTTACGAGCAGATATACATTCGCAGTTTCCATTTCTCTCCGTTTCTATATTCGCAGCTTTAATCTTTTTTCATCAAGCTTTTCGTTTGGCTGCAAAGCATTTCATCGTTGCCATTTTCTTCCAATTCGCGGCGAGGCTTAACAAAAGTTTTGAAAGTAACTTTGGGCTAATTATACAGTTACTTAGAAAGCTTTGTTCCACGCTATCCTCGGATTAAAAGTTACTCCCATTTCCAGAATTCGTCCTAAAATCTTCCAACTCTTTTGATGATAGATAAAATTCATTAAGTCTGATGGCCGAATTCGACTTATAATCGCTTTTTCTATGCAGCGTTTAATCCTTAATGTACCGAGCTATTCTCGGCAATTGTGAAATTTGTTCTGAATTGCTTCAAACATGCTTAATTCATCAACAATTTTATATCTTACTCCGTTTGTGCATTTATGACTAGAATCTTTTCATGGAAAATTATATATAAATGCTGACTCTTCATTGTCATTAACTATTTTAATTATTTTACTATTTTAATTATTATAATTATGCAGCAAATCTCTAAATTATTAATTAATCCCATTGACCGTATTCTGTATCTCCGCGTGTGACTTATGTTTTAATGCACGCCGTTACGTTTCACGAGCGGTAGAAAATTAGATTTTGCCTTCGGTATAATCAGAATATAAATAAAATTTAATTTCCACATTATCTGTATAATGAATTTATATCATCGATATCTTTTATGCGAATAATCATTAGCAATTATTATCGAGGATATATTAAAAGGCGAATTAGCTATCTCGACATGTATCGATTACTTAGCAGCAACGGAACATGTGTTATATATTCACAAACTTTTTGTTAATGTAGACGTTAAATTGATCTGGCGATTATTATTTACGTTATATATATTCGTCCGCGAATAATAAATAATTTCATAAATATTCCATAAATAATTTCATAAATATTCTGGTGTATAATTATGGTACTGCAAGTGGCACTCGCGATGAGATTCAAGCGAATCGCTGAGGAATTTTAATATAATTACTTGTTTAATTAGAAGCATTCGCTAAATCCATGCGTAATGTGTACGTTCGTAAATCAGAGTTACTCAAATGAAATTTCGAAACTTTCCGCATCTCTAGGTTTCGCTAACTAATAAACTCTCCTCTTCTGATTTCAGGAACGGAATTACAATTAAAAAATATTAAAAACAAAGATAACTGAAGGAACGAGAGTACATACAGATAACGATAAAATGCATCTTTGCTGTATTCGATTATCGCGATCTTTCTTATACACAAATATATTTATGTTGATTTACATTGATTTATCGATTTGCAACATCGATGAATACTGTCAAGTGAAACGATGAGAAGTCTTTTGACCTCCCTCGCGTACTATTTCCCATCTTCCTTTTTCTGCTCCCATCCTCTTTACGTTTTCCATCTTTCCGAAATGCTCGTGGTTCTAACCGAGTGTTTCGCTATACCTACCTTGTAGCGGGGTTCTAAATGCATCTGAAAACTCGCGAAAACTCACTGAGAATGTCGATGTGAGAATGAATTCGCCAGTAGGACGCGCCGATACCTACACCCATAACTCACGATTATACGATACATTGATGAATGCATTCGCGTTCTCCGCGTTACAGTTCGGACGCACGATGACGAAGTACCCGATACTATTTATTCTGTTGCAGGTGCGGTGACATTTATCATCGGTTTCACGGGCTGCGTCGGCGCACTGCGAGAGAACACATGCCTGCTGGCCGCGGTAAGCGCATCATTGGATTCGATTAAAGCTCCTGTCGGATTACTTTAATTATCCAATATCTTTCGGAACATTGAACTTTGATCGAGCTTCCGGTTAGTTGCGTGATATCTGCGGTCTATCGCCGATATGCTACCGTTCTGCGCGATCGAACGAACGAAAGTTTACCCTTTGAGAAAAATGTAACATTTAAAAGTACTTAAAACCGGAGATTCCTTAACCGCTTTCCTTGACGGTGAATTCTCGAGATCAAAGTTCACATGAGTAGAATGAATCGTGCGCTGATGATTGGAAAGGTGACTTCAAGCGCTAAGCGAAGAATTGTAGTATTGATAAGTAATGATGAATTTCTCGATGCAGAATTAATTTTTTTTTTCTTTGCAGTATGCGATATTCTTGGCGCTACTGTTAATGATGGAAATGACTGCCGGTGTCCTAGGATTCATTTTCAAGGATTGGGTAAATATCATAAATATAAAAATAGCATTCGTGTATATATTATTTGCTTTATAAAGAATTATATTATTTATTGACATTTCAGAAATTCACGATAATGCAAGTTATAAAATAATTGTTGCATAGTCGCAACAATTGAGAAACCTCAGTAAAGAATAAATAGTAAATAATAATATAAATAATATACATATACATATACATATATATATACATGTATATCTGCAATATTTGGAAAAAATGATATCAATAATAGCAAATATTATATATAATAAAAGAAAGACACGAGCAATATGAATATTATACGGAAATTTTGCAACTATAAGTTAACGTGGTTTCCCATTGTGAATATTGTACGTGTTTAATTACTTGCGCGATGAGATTTCGCAGGATGCACAACTCTGCGAAAATTTATCCTGTAGAATTATACGCAATGTTTTCAAGACAAGTGTTCCTTGTTTCTGAGAATAATTTTGTAGCGTTCATTCGTAATCGTTTCAGGTTACCGCGTTTATTAATCCAGTAGCTGCGAGAAACGCGGCTGAATTATCAAAGCGAACAAGCCGAATGCATTGTACAATATTCGTCGGTGCATATTTCACAATCTCATTCGCCAGGCGAGTACATGCACGTGTGCTCAAGCAAGACGAACTTGTACAACGTAGTCTAAGCGCCGACGAAGTTTGCGTATAATTATGCAGCAAGTTCCTGGGTTACTAATTAATTCCATTAACCATATCCTTTAAACATGACGAGAATTTTCTTCCGGCGGAAAATTCGGACAACCGACAAACGCGCTATCATATCCCCGGCTCACGCGCAGTTCGCGTTTTAATGCGCACCGTTATGTTTTACGAGCGACGGAAAGTTAGATTTGCCCTTGAGCATTTGCACCTGCAGTGTCCGTCGATCGTCCGGAAAGGAGAAAGCTCTCTCGAGCCAGAAATTGCCGATCGTAATAAAACTTTGCGGAGATTGCAAGGTTTTTTTATTCCATCAGCTATGGTTCTTTTTGCCTTATCTTCGGCGAGCGAACCGTTTCGAATAAATTTCTTGTTGGTATAAAAATTTCTAGATTTCGGAATCGCCTAGCAATTAGGATATCTTTCCTTGATTCACATAAATTAATATATTTCGTTTAACATTTCGTTTTACTCGCGATGCAGATCAAGTCGCAAGCTACGGGAGGCTTCCAGGCCTTCATCATCCACTACAGGGAAGACCCCGACCAGCAGAATCTTATCGATTGGATACAGGAGGATTGGGTGAGTCAATTAAAATTATTTGATTACATCGTGTTTACATACGGTAGTTTCCGTTTCCGCTGCTCCGCGAATTCGTGTAATTTCGGCGCATCCCTTCCTCTCGCATAATCGTATTCGGTATTCGCAACCCTTTCCTCCAGATTGGATAACCTAAGCTAAACATGTACTTTAAGTATCTGTAAAAGGAGGCACGTTTCTAAGTAGCCCAGGAAATTGCTCAGGATCGATGCTTCCCGATATACACATGCAAATTTTAACAGATCGTCTCGGCGATCGAAAATCTCGATCAGATTGACTTCTGATACGGCGTGGCATATAATATATGTATAATAACATTCGACAATCGATATCTAGCCATCCAATTGTGGTTTATGAGATTTCAATAGAACTGGCCAGCTATATTGCTGCAATTTCAGTAATCCTATCAGTAGAAGCTAGTCAACGATAAACCGCATACGCGCGTTGCCACTGGCGGCGGACCGCCTGGCGAAGTTTCATTAGAACCGTGTTTATGTACAAGTGATAAGATGAGCTACGTTTGGTCAAATATTCGGTTACAAAAATTGTAGTTTGATCAACAACGATTTCATCGTACGATCAATGATGCTTCGTTTCTGCTAAAAAATGGGCAAACCAGCGAGAACGGACAAAATTGGTCGCCGCAAGGCGTACGTGAGCTCACGTGTTGACCGATTCTCAGTAACATAAAATATTCACTAGATATGCATTGCATCCATTGGATCCATCCACCGATCGATCGGGCTGCACACGCATAAATTATCGCGCGTGATACAAGATACATTTGCATGGAAACATTTGCTGACTGATTCGGTTAATGTCTGAGCGCGCGAGCGCCAGACACCGGCGACCGCTGATGAATCCGCAAGCATTGAATTATCACCACAGTTCTGTCATTGGTGGACCATCGCGCGACCGACACTTCAGCGAACTGTCGTCACGCCACGATGGTCAATACAATGCGCGGATCCGCGCATTTTAATGGATTCGACAAAATGGAATTAACAATCGAGTACTATCATAGCGTCTTTCGAAGCATGGCTATGATGCAATTATGAGAACATTCAAGTAATTGAATATGCTCGCCTAGAAGACTTCTTCCAATAGTTGAGTTCTGATTTCAGCGAGATTGGCCGTTGTAAAATATCCGGATCAGGACCAGGCGCGCAGATGAGAATGATAAAAGATCGTGATGGTTTGAAGATTCGAATTATGATCTTATTGAATTTAGAATTTGGAAAGCAATCCCATCCGCGCGATCAGCAGAGCGCAGCATCATAGAACTCGTTAATCGATGGTTGGCCGACCAATTGTGGTTTACGAGATTTCAATAGGGACGCCCGGTATGTCGGCGCGCAATTCCGGCAATCCTATCAGCTTCGGGGAAACCGAGGCACCACGGAGTTGCCGTATACTGTATTGTCTGGTCCCGTCGAGATTCACTCGGTACCATTTATAGCCGGTTAATGAAATGCTTAGTACTTCGACTTGGTGGTGCGGTGGCGCGGAGCGTATTTACCGTCGCCATTCCACTTATCAATTGGCTTGCTCGGCCGCTTCGGCCGGCGCGATCGATCGATATACAGGACGTATCAAGAGAGATGTATACGTGCTCCAACGGGAGAAATTCTATTCCCGGAGGAATCTCAACCCGACTTCGCCGTAGCGAATATTTCATTCGGTGATTCCGCTTCGCGGGACATTCTTCAACGTTAAGCGCTTCGGCCGAGAGCTTCAATGCCGGATTCCGTGCAGTCATACGAAATTGCAATTGCACGAGGACGCGAACAATAACGAATCGAGAGACTTGGGATCTCGTTACACCGTTTTGCGCGTTTCGATTCAAATTTTCAAAATCCGTTTCAACATCTATCGGATATCTATTTATTGTTATGTTGTGATTAACCGGTTTTATCATGCCGTTCTAAAATTCTCACCGAGGAGAAATTGTCCGTAGAGTCGGCTGATCTCTCTCGATACGACCCGTATAAACCGCTAAACGAATAATGATTAAATCCAGCTACAATTGCGGAAACACAGTCATATCTCGTATCTCAATAGCCGACGCATTCGCATCTCGTATGAATATTCTCGTTCCATATTATGAATATTTCATCGGAATGAATTGAAATGTTGTTGCATGAATGATTGAAATAAAACGCGATCAATGCTAGGAACAAATCAATTAAATTACAAATTGATTACTCCGCCGGGATCTGTGCGATATTATTTTCGATTCTCTCGCTGCCAGGTCTTTTTTCATCTTTCTTTCTTTTTATATATATATATATATATATATATATATATATATATATATATATCGGCTTTGCCTTACGTGGATAACGAACCAGTCTGATTAATTGAATCCGGTGAAATGAAAGCACGTACGAAATAGCAAAACAAGCGCCCTCACATGCAATCCTGTCATTATTTGTAATTGAATTCGTGATATTTCTCTTTTTAATCCTGGTGAGAATTTAATATACTTTGCGCGTTGGCTAATTCATTTTTATGCCATTTAATTAAATGTTACCTATCTCTGGTTCGTTGTGACTGTCGCTCTGAGAAATATAGACATTTCCATGACTAATTAATTATATACGAAATAGTAGGATATACGTGTGCACGTTGACTGATCAGCCAAACATACAACATAACGTTAATTGGCGATATGCTGCATTATTTACTCATAAATGATTTCCGCCAATGAATTAATACTTGCAAGAACGCTCAATTACATTCTTTAAAAAGCCAATTGTTAACAAGAAACGCATTATATGGACCTAATGATGCATAAGATTAATATCGCATTTATGAGAAAGTTTATCGATTGCGCTTTTTATAAACGACATTTTATGTCTCCTCGTTGGCTACCCGCACTGTCTGGTAACCGACGGGATTAGCGTGAAGAAATAGCTGAATTGACCAGTGGGGACACATACGGGCAGTCGGGGAAGAAGAATAAGGCGTCTCAGGCTCGTACAGGAGACAGATATTGGGGTTTAATGAAGGTCCCGAGACTTCAACCATCGTCCGAACCTCGTTGCTGGTCAAATCCGACGTCCTACCCTTGGTCTTTTTCTCCGTCCTCATAATACCCGGTTCTTCGCAGCGAGATTCCTTTTCCCTTGGTACACCCGTTCGATTGTGCTTTCTTCCTTTCTTTTTCTGTCTTTAGCGGTCGCGTATCTGAATCGCGTATTTAATACTGCATCGTCTCAATTTTCCAGTATCATCAGAATTATGCATGATGACGTTTAAAATTCATATTCACTCTAATATGTTGCGAATTTGATCGTGTTTGATCATGTCGATGTCTGTATTCTAAATAATATTGAATTTTTCCCTCGATGTGTCACGAATACGCTTTCTCGATTTACGCAAATCAATTATAAACGCAAAAATTCGTTAGTTGAATATCTGTTATAATATTACAACATTATAAAGTGCTTTTCATTCTCTTATTTTCCAGTTGCAATGTTGCGGCATCGAGGGCCCAAAGGATTGGGACCGCAATAATTACTTCAACTGTTCATCGAGCGACATCGGCTCGAGGGAAGCGTGCGGCGTGCCTTTTAGTTGTTGCAAACGAAAACCTAATGTAATTTTCTAGATTAATTAATATTTTCGGTCGTTGTTTGTTTTAAAATCATCTCTCGTCGAGTATAAATCATGTTATTGAAAATCAAGTAGTCTTCTTATTTATTTCAGGAAATCATTAAAAATAAACAGTGTGGCTACGACGTTAGGAAACCTAGTTACGTAAGTATTGTATCTTATATTGTTAATAACGATTAACCATCATTTAATGATCGGGTAATCGAGATATTTATTTTTCTTCGACTTATTACGAAAAATAATTAAGAAATAATAAAAAACCGGGCTTTTAATTAATTAATTATCATAGTCGTTATTCGTCGATAATGCTTTCCCTCAAAACTTATTTTATTATTTTTCTTTGATTCTTTTATCCTGATACTTTTCGTTCAGTATATACTTCAATTTCTTAAGTTCTTTTTTCCAAAGTCTTTTCTATAATTAATACGAACCTTTCTATAGTTTTTTCGATCTCTTTCATTAATAAGACTGTCGTAAGATTACGTACTTTATATTTATAGTAGTCGTCACTGCAGTATCCTGATCGTTTCCAATTTTACTTCGTTTCCGGTTCGAAACTTGTGTCATTTTGTGCCGCTGTTACGAAAGTACGGTAAACCAAGTGCCTCAGAGGGCCCGAATAATTTGTCTTTGGAATCGCGTTCTATCGCGCGAGCCCAGATTCAAGATAGGAGAGGGAGTAGTTCTCCGGGATAGTTTCGTCCAGATTGAGAGCGTGCGCGCGGGTATTCTCGCGCGATTACACAATGTCTACAACGCGGACAAAAACGATTCGGGTCAAGGAACTTAATTAGAGAGAAAATAGTCGAGTCCAGACGAAACGAAGATAGTGGGGTAGAATAGGGAGAGAGAACAGGGTGTGAGAGAGCGCAGGAACAGGGATAAGAAGCTCCATGTCGGTTTCTATTTTAAGAATATGTATATTATTCTCAGCGTAAAAGGTTGATACCTGTTTTCGCTAACTATGCATCGGAAAACTCTCGGCGACTCTTGATTATATTTTTTATCGGGCGATCGTTAATGTACATTGCATCATATCGCGTCGCATCGCGGATTCAATAAATTGCGAACAAATAATGGCATATAAATGGAACCTTTTAGTCATGTTCCTGTATGCACCGTGCGTCGAATGTGTGTACATACTGCGCATAAATTAACGTAAATTAAATCCAAAATGAGAATCACGTTCGGCCAGATTCAAAGGTAAAAATGAAAAAAGATCGCGATGTATCTCATGATAATTCGCTACGCGGAAGGAAACCAATGTTACGTGTGCACCATCGTAGGTACGCTTGTATAGCGTACACTCATACCAGCCCGCTTCACGCAACGGTGAACGGACGAACCTTATTACGTTTCTCTTACTTTTCCCTCGTGGTTTAGACCGCTAAGTTATGCCCGCGCCTTAGTCGATAAACCCTCTTAAGTTCGCCTTTCCTCCTCGTTCCTCCACCCGGGACGGTAGGCTTTGTAGGCTCTCGCAGCATAAAAATATATTCATACGCCGTGGATAACAATTAAGAGGAATGCGCGCGAGTCGTTCCTCCATTCACGTCCAAAGAACACGCATCTTTCGTGATCATGAAATGAGGGAACGAGAAGTCTTCTGATATTTGCTTTCGTGTTATCGTGACGAGCGTTGCAATTGTAATAACAGCGTAATTTCGAATTTCCGGGCTCGACAGATGTGTGTATGTATGTATGCTGACTTTTTAAATCCTTTTTATTTACCCCCTCGGACCAATGCAGACGGGAGAGAGGAGTATATTCGAGCGGGGTTGTCTAAGAGCGGGCGAGGAGTGGCTAGAATTGAACATGGTACCCGTTGCTGGTGCCGCGGTCAGCACTATGGTTCTGCAGGTACTTTACCTACTGAAAACTGTGCCCAAGCTGGGAAGCCTAAATTTTCTTCTCTCGACGCCGTTGATTTGTCAAGCGCGCATCAATCGATCGATCGCTCCCTCTGTAAAATGTTCTGTTTCAGCGAAATAGTCGAAAGAATTCTCCATTTTTAATTCAAGATACTAAATTAGAGATGGCAGAGATTAAGAAAGAAATATTATATCGCACATCGAGCAAAATTTTCGAGAACAAGTGGCCTTATTTTCGTAATATGTTTTCTCAAGTTAGTTAGCTACGCGTAAATCCGAATGATATTTCTATTTCCATCGCTCTCATCGTGGCTCCATTCAGGCGAAATTGTTCCGCGGCGCGGAAATGAAGAATCTCACCTAGGAAATACGGGGCGATGCGAATTTTCCGGCAGTCTCATATGAATTTTACGACGAGGGGAATACCATTCAACGTAACGGCCGCGAACACCGAGATTGATAACGCAACTATCGTTACCGGCGGAAAGAAAACTGTAAAATATCGTTCGTTATATCTAACATGACATCCACCATAGCGTGTATCTCTGCTCAGGCCGACACATGCTATTACACTTCGATGTTTCGCCTGTTGTGCTTTACTTACCTTTCTAAAAGCATACGTATGAATATTCTAGACGCGCGCTTACATAGTTCGCCGATCGATCCGCCGATGTGCGCGGTGCAAAGACCGGAAAAAGTAAACTTGGGATGGCCCAGTCGGAGAGCGATCGACCAATGGTGCAAGCGATGTAAAGTGGTTTACCGTTAAAGCTTAATTTCATTAAGCGCTACTTGGCACGCGACGGATCTCTAACGACGATGCAATCGGTTCCCAAATGACGCGTGAAGAGTCGAGCACGAGAAAGTTGCAATTTCCCAGCTTTCCGCTTCCTGCAGCGGTAATGTTGCTAAACGTGGTCGCATGTATGTTTGTATGAATGTGAATGTAATGAAGTTTTGTCGGGGGTGTCCCGAAAGCTGTATGCTGTTCTTCAATTACAGTCTCATGACTCTGCCGAAGATTTTTATCGAAAAAAAAAAAAAAATCCATTTCAGAGATCGAATCTGGATTTTTACCGTAAGTGAAAAGTACCGGTGGTTCGTGATTCGATGATAGCTTGGCTATTTTGGGACATCCTGTATGAATTTGATACGTTCTCATTTCCCATTCTGTTTATACGATGTATCGCTTGATATCCATTCAATAGGTATACCCATTTTACTGTCGAATTTGGGGATTTCGCCATGTTAGCATATATGCTTAAACTCGTCATCTATATGGATCAGATGTGAAGTAAGTATCAGCGAGCATACACGTGTACACGTTGTGTATTGTTGGCGACACCTTTTGTATCGATACAGTGATGCCTGCGAGATGATCGATGCGGTAAGTATTGCGCATATGAACTACTTTTAAAAAAAATTTCACTCGTACAAACGCGGAATTGGTATAATGCAATCATACGGAAGAATATTCTGTTCTACGATGGAATCACAAAATACAACTTGCATTATGATTGATTTATTCGCAAAGCACATTGTGCACCAAATATTCGATGAAGCTTGATGTGTATTGCGTACTGTGTATTTAATTCGCAAAAATTCGATATACGAACAGATGATTAAAGCACCGATTTAAATATCCATCGCTATTTTCGACGAGAATTCATGGTAAACATAATGTAAGATTATTTTAATGATTGATATCTTTGATATTCCAATATCATGTAAATGTCACGCTGATGCAATATCGTAATTTTGTAACGCGTAATTAGACATCAGAGATTTTCTATAAATTAATCGCTAATTGTATTCTAGAAACATCAGGTCAATATTTTCAAGCGATAACCAACTACGTTTGGCTTCTTTTATTTTCGGAACACCATTTTCCATGTAGTTGGAAATATTACATATCTAATACGTATCATATGTTTAATGAAGATAGGAATATAAGTCATAAGTACATCGCGCAACTATTCTAAAAGCATTCACGTAGCACGCGATGTAACGCGAGTTTTTTCTGTCTTATAATCGGCATGATAAATTATTGCCTGCTCGTTATATAATCCTGATGGCCAAAACGATTATACAACCTTCGCTTGATGCACATAACAAACGTCTGAAGAACCAGTTTGCGCGTCATAAACGCGAACGTCTCCCTCTTAATGGAATCATATTAATTATGATTTTGCACGCTAATTATTCAAACTTCAATTTCGCGGTCGACGAGTTTTATTGTTATTTCAATGACGTTCGCATCCAATTACGTCGCAACAAGATTGCGTATTGACATATCGACCGATACAAACTGGCGCGCATTAATGTTACATTAATTGACACGTTTAAACGAAAATTATCGAATAATTCATAATTAAATTCGCTACTAAAATTTGCGATTAACTCGATCGTCGCTTTGCCAATGTCCAGTTGCAAAATTAACGAAGGCTTCAACAGACCGATAAATTGACTATCAAAAGAGGTCTTCCTGCGAGATTTGTGAGCTCGTGCTTGAGATGGACAATTATGGAATGAATTGGAATAGAAAAAGAAGGGAAGAAAGACGAATATCGATGGATCGATGTCGATTCCTTCGAGAAGATTTTCATCGTAAAGTATATCACGGTCATAAAGTAACAACATTCGCGTAATTACATGATGTTAGAGTCGGATTACGAGACGATGCGAGATCGATCGGTCACCTGACTGACTAGCCGAGCTACAGGATTATATTATTGCGCTAGAGCCCAAGATTATGCTGCGCTATAATCGCGTGCTTATCTGCGCTAGCACATGTGATTGCACCATACTAAGGGATTACGATGTTATCTATGCTAATATGATAGATTATAGTATACTAAAATAGCGAGGCCGCTATCACCGCGCTATCTCATATCACTCAAAAAGCATTTAGCAACAGATCTCCACAAGATGATCGGCAGGTTCGCGTTAATCGAAATTTCAATGATGGTGGGGTCATAATTGGGGACTTGTCATTAGAGAAGCTTGTTCCAAGCTTGTATCCGCATTTGACTTCTCAGTTGGTAACGAAGAATATTATACATCTAATAACGCTACAAGTTTCATATTAATGCTACACTTTTAAATAACACGTGCTCGAAGTTGCGAAAATAAATTTCAGCAAGAGTCAAGAAGATTCTAACACTAATTACACTACGCGGTGCAATTGATATTAAAATAAAAAATGAAGCTTCACGTTTGAATCGATATAATCACGATCCTCGTAAAAGCAACGATGACACAGAGCATCTCGGGAAGTCTCTTCCATCATTGAGAGTTGATTTTCTCTATGGGCGCGAAAAATTTTTGCCGCTCTCGGCTTGCGTGCCGTCAGGGCTTCAATTAACTGCGCTTAAGCAAAGTCACGTTACGTACACAGAAAGCAGACAGGCGTCGTCTACTTTCCGCCTTGGATCCTACCCAATCTTGCTACCGTCGTCACTCGCGATGTCGGCCACTTTGACGGACTGGCGCGCATGGTGCTGAGACGAGCCGGAATAAATTAGCAGTTTCCGCGCGGAGTTCTTCGAGGAGAGGACAGATAGACCAGAGACTCTTAAGTAATTAGGGCATCCAACGCTCCGCTAATGAGGGAGTCGCACAATATCGCGTATCGCGACACGCCGGCACCCTGAGCGGGAACGAAGATACGGGAGGGGGAGGAAAGGGAACACGGGGTTGGAAAAGTTAGGTTGCAGCAGGAGTAAGGTGTAAATGAAGTAGCAGGTTGAAAGCCCCGCGTAGTTACTCCTCGGTTCCTCGAGAGTAAACGCACGAGGCACGGCGTAACAGAGTAGGTTTGTTACTTAGGCCCCGCCATACTCTCCTCTCCCGCCCCCAACTCTCTCGGCTCCCTCGTAAATGCCCCATACGTGCCGCTGCGTTCCGCATTTCCCGCGTGCGCCGTGCTATACTCGCCGTATATATTTTCTCAAGCACGTGCGCGGCCTTCTCGTTCCCAGTTGGAATCTTCCAGTTCGTCCATCCTCCTCCTCCTCGCATCTCCGCAGCTTCTTCGTTCTCCTTCGCCGCCTTCTCTCGCTTCCGTTCCCTTTGAATCCATTTTACGATACTCGCGCTCGATCTGCACTCCTCCATCATTCCGACTACCACCCGTCGCCCAATAAATTAAGTTGCTACCTTTATATGACTGGAAATTGAAGTTACCAGCCGGAGACTCGCTCGGAGGTTTAAACGGCGGGATTTATTGTTCGACCCGCGGCCGAGAACCAAGATTTCGCTTCCTTACGGACGTCGCTCTCTCATACCACTCTTCCGTGTACGCTGGGAATGAGCTCCCTCTTGATGATATAGATGATCTTCGCGCGGCGGATTCGTGAGGAAAATGGAAAAACGACGATTGGATGAAGTATCTTATTAAGTTCTCAACCGGTGAACCGGCAGATAAATGACATGTAAAACCGAGGTTGGTCTTGCTAGCGTCTGCAGATTTTCGCCCCGAGAATTAGCAGCAGATTTCATAACTTGCTCGCCGATTGCATAACAAAAAGGCTGGCTTCGTATAAGTACATGATATCTCACCGATTGCATAACAAAAAGGCTGGCTTTGTATTAGTACATGATATCTCGAATGTATTATAATCTTACCGATAACATTGATGTCATAGTCGGTATGAGATTAATAGATATGTCCTTTATCACGACGACAGGACGCGCAAAATCTGATAATTCTTGTAATGCCAAACACGAAATTTGATCGAGGAACTTCGTAGATTGCCTTAGAGCAGCAATAAACTTTACATTTGACATCGATTTTCGCAATATTTCCCCATGAAAAGCGCGTGTCGCTCTTAATGACGCTCGAAGTACTTACAACATATACGCGCGCGCATTAAAATAGCGACTGATTGACGCGATCGACAAAAATGTAAGAACGACACAGTTATCCTTTCACTTTCTTCATGGAAACCTTCATGGTATTGACGCCATTGCCATCAAACTGTCCTGGAACAGCTATGATCGTTAACGTTATCGTAGGAAGGGAGCGAGTGACGGTAAGCGAAGTAGCCGTTTCCTTTCTTTTTTTCCAGAACTTTGAGGTCGCCAAAGTGATTTACGAAAAAGGTTGCATACAAGCCGGTGAGGAATGGATGGAACGGAATCTCCTCTCTATTGCTAGCGGCGCGGTTGGTACGGCGTTCGCACAGGTAGTATATATCGGTAGAACGCATTATTTTAACTACGAGCCCTGATGTTCGATACGCATCGACGAATCTTCAAAGGATACGCGAAGATTCTTCGCTTTACCTCGCGTGTAATTAACGCTTTGAATCTCGTACGTTTGGCGTTCTTAATTTGCCGAGTTTAACGCAACATTACTCTGACTGACTAATTAACGTTGATGTTTGCGTAGCACTTGGTAAGATTCGTCGAGAATTTTTGCATAAAGAATCTCGCATCTAACTTAAATGCCATGGCGTTCCACGACGCTTGAGGTCCTTTTAAAATTCGACTCACGGAAAATGGGAGATTTTGCGGAGCTTCGCTTAATCGTCAATTTGCGATTCAGATGTATTTCATGCGGTTTGAGATCATTATCATTAATTCAAGATGTTAAAATGAGATTTTAGCACGTTTCTCATTACTGTATTTATCAGTACGGACTGTACTGCAAAATCTTCATAGAGTCGTTGCATGCCCTAAAGGAAATAAGGTGAGAGACTACTCGCTTGCAATTAACTGCTACCTATTTTGTTCGTAGCATCGTAGTGTTTCGTAGCATCATGCGCGGGAAGATGTAAGATACATGATATAGCCTAGTAATATATTAGCTAAGCGAGAAATGCAAATGCGTTTATCAGCATAATATATTGATTCTCTTGAATTTCATTAAAGGATTTTACGTAATGGGTACTTATTTAGAACTTAAGATTCTCGTTGCTATGCCACGTAGAATAAATGTCACGTAAAGCATGTTGATGTTGTTCATTATATCACGATCTTATCAATTACATCTTGGTGTAATATATCTACATCTGCTTATTAAATTGTTTAATTCTATCTGTACAGATTTCTGTAGTGATTAAGAATTATTAATGTTTGTAATAGATCAATCGCATGAGTAATGATATAATTAAATGACAAAAGGGATAATTAAATGTAAACCTTTTTAATTGGCAAATATATCACAATTTCTTCATGTATCTTTTTATATAAATAACATAACGCTTTTAGTATTTTAGCAAATTTTATTCAATATTTATTTTCATTTATGTAAATTAATTAAAGTAATATATTTCTTAAGGTCGATTTCGGAAAAATGGAAGAAATGATTGAAACATCTCCATCATATTTAATTAAAAAAACATTTTGTAAAATATTTTTGACATTATAGCGGATAATAAGAAAAATTTCAGAAATATTTCGCGTGCTCCACTAAAGAAAATTATACAATATATAATTACAAGAAAAGATCAAATTGAATAGAAAATATTTCCATATCTAAATACTTTGTGATAATGCAAAGATTGATTTTCTATAACATCCAACTTTCGCAGAGACAGTTCCTAACAGTATATGCATTGCTTTTGCTGTTTTCAGATTCTGGGAATCTGTTTTGCGCAGAACCTGCGCGCGGATATATTTGCGCAAAAGGCAAAGTGGCATTGACAATCGCGTGCCCCCACGGCAGTTTAGCATTTCGTCTTCATAGATGCTAACTGGCTGCGTTGATCGAATTACAAGGTCTCGACACGAACTCGGAGCTTGGACGAGCAGATCAATTGGATACTCTATGGACAAAGACAGCAAAAAAGCTTCGAAGGATTTTCACGATCGAGACAACAACGTTAGACGATTCTGATGTCGACGTTTTTGTTATCCTTAGGATCCTATAAGGATAATTAAATACGCCGATAACGCTGCAAAACACTATATCGCTAAAATTTTTTTATTTGATGAGAATATTTGGAAAACTTGTGCAATGCAATTGAGCGCGACAATGATCGTCCTACTTTGTACCGTCCAATTGATTAACGCCTGATTTGTCGGCTAACGAGAGAAATTGATGGTGTCCGAAGAGTTTAATTTTACTAGTAAATTATTATTACTTTTGTTTGAAATAGATACATTTTCATCGCACAGGCAATGCAATATTTAGAATATTTAGATTCATTACATATAATTATACAAAGCATTAAGACTGGGGTACCTGTTTCTTATAAATTGATACACATGTGTCAAGTGAAAAAATATTTTACGCTTTAATTCGATTATATAAAATATGAAAATAGATATTTTATTGGTTTTCCATTTAAGCTAATGATATATTTAATTCAAATTGGATTTAATATTTTGGCATTATAATCCTATTATAATCTGACATTCAGATTTATTTCATCAGGTATATTTTTATTAAAGTCAACTTCTCTCACTAAGAGCAACAATATAAACAAGAGGACATACTAAATTGTCACGACACAAATGTGCAGAAACGAGGTTTTTCAAGCATTGTAATATTGGGTCAAAGAACACCCAATATAACGTTCATCTTCATCATATTAAGCGAAACGTCTCGATATTTCATCTCGAAATATATTTACTTCATCGCGAGGAATCATGTACCGAAATATCTTTTTCAAAATCATTTGACTGCTTTTAAAATGATTATTTTAATCTGGCATTTCTAATTTTTTATACTTTTTTTATATTTAACATATAATCAAGATTTTTCTTTGAATCAATCTATAAAATGTTTTAAATCGATGGAAAAACTTTTGAATTTAATTTTTCTTATGTAATGTTTTATGTATTTTCTCATTTCGTGCATATGATATCTCTAATATTAGAATTATATATTTTTAATATTTTCTATGATTGGATTTCATTAGAATATATATGATTTGAAGTTATATGTATTTGACAGCAGTATTTGGCATGTGTATTTGATTCAATTGAGTTACTTGATTGCACAAAGTGAATATTCTCGAATCCGGAAACGATTTTCGAACTTCTCGAACTGATAAGAATCAGCAAGCGATCACGAGTTACTCAAAATACTCATGAGTAATATTCAAAACGGCGCATTCCGATTTCGCGGAAAATCGATATTCCTATGACAAACAATGGAATCTTACTCGATTCCTCGCGATGCTAGACATTCAATATATTCACTCCCTCTCTCTCTCTCTCTCTCTCTCTCTCTCTCTCTCTCTCTCTCTCTCTCTCTCTCTCTCKCTCTCTCTCTCTCTCTCTCTCTCCCCTCCCTTTTCTCTCTTTCCCTCTCCTCTCTCTTTTAAGAATGCCTCGGGCACCGATTGCATCAACATCAATTATCATCATTAACTACAGTTAATCGCATTCTCCATCCGCAACAATTTATAATCCGAGAATACTGTTTAGAATAGAAAATTATTGATCAGACTTAGTTAATCAAGTTCGTCGATGCAATTATTTTCTCCTGTCTTATAAGAACATTTAATTATTATTAACGTCGCGGTTAATTGAATATTTTCTATCCAGATTCATATCAAACATACATCGGAAACAAACGTTCTGACGGAGCATTAACTGGTGATGCAATCGATCCCAAAAACTCACTCGACTGTGGCGAAGTCCAAAGAACACGTAAGAAATGCCATAGAACAAGAGACAGGGAAAAAAGTCGATATGTTTCGCGCATTTAGGTAGGAACAGATACTATCGTCAGCTTCGCGGGTTACAATATGTCGGGCTATTAGATCGATCAACGTAACATCGTCGTGGGGGCGTGGTGAATGAGAGAAATCTCGATTTCGCCGCACAAACTAATCAACAACTCTCCGCCGTGATAAAGAATGAACGGCAGCCATACAATATATGTACACGCACATACATACATACGTGTCCGATACACATGAGTGTATGATAATTCCAATTCTTTGCTCCAATCGTTTTAATGACCAATTCTTCGCTCCAATTGGTCGTTAAAACGATAGTTACGAATCTGTCGTGCCACTTTGGGTATATCGATTCCTTGTTGCACACACGCCGGCATGTTCCATCCCTCTATCGAGGTGTCGTGCATTATATCTACCGCCTGAAAAGCACGTCAGAAATTCTCCTTCGACCCTTTGAGGATGTCCCAATCCGTCTTACGATTATGGTCGATTTATTGCTGTATCATAAGCAATAACAAATTTTGACGTGGCGAGTACAATGCTTCGTCATGAACGTTAGTTATAATTGGATGAGATAAGATGGATGGAATT
The DNA here is from genome assembly GCA_020341155.1 of Eciton burchellii. Taxonomy (NCBI): domain Eukaryota; kingdom Metazoa; phylum Arthropoda; class Insecta; order Hymenoptera; family Formicidae; genus Eciton; species Eciton burchellii. The sequence continues at coordinate 19,517 of JAHMML010000059.1, read as the reverse complement.
TTAGCAGAAACTATTTTATATAAAGAAAATTAAAATTCTAGAAATGTAACTAGGAGAAATTTCATTATATCAGATAATCCAAAAAAGATCGTGCGATTTTTTAAGAATTCAATGCAATATTTTATTTATTCCTAAAGACACAACATTTTGTAAAAGCAAGATTTGCAAATTGTATCTCGTTAGAGAAAGAATTATACGAGGATATATAATATTCTAATAAATGTAAAACATTTAATGAAAATTTCTGCACTTGTTTAATTTTTAATAAAAAGTCGCACGAACTTTTTTGGTTAACTTAATAATCGAAATTAATTGAAATTTGTGACTATGCTCTAGTTTCTTTTCCATCCCATCGAAAATTATGACGAGTATATGATTAAAATAATGATAACTTTTTCTTATATGATCAAATAATCATAATCATGTTTAAGTGCCTACTAATTTGGAACTTCCCAATGGAAGAATGAAATATTTAAAGATTTCGACATCCGTTCAAGGGTCATTGGTAAATAAGAGCGGATAGTATTTTGTACATTAAGTTGCATGAAATATTTATGCGTATTACGTGCGAGTAGATGCGCATATGACATAACGTGCTAACTTGGGCTGTGCGTGTTAATATTTATGAATCTTGTGTGTTGAGTTATACGCGACGGTTTTATTTATGCTCGAACTTAACGACAAGAACAATAGTTTGTATAGTAAGATATTCCGAAAGAATATCACAAGACGAATTCCTTCCTGAAAATTTATCTCGTTTCTGTGAACAAGAAAAGAATATTTTCTTGAAAATTTAATATTAAGGAATCTTAACGCGGCTGGTCCGCGTTACAAAATTAGCTTACAATCACTGCCAATTTTCATAACGTAGGTCATGATAGCTTATTTGAAATGTGATTCTTGTTTCACAGAAAGAGATGGCGCTTATTAATAAGAAACAGAAGAACACAAAGAAACAAGGAAGGATACAAGGATACAACAATATAAGGAAGTTATTTTTTAATTTTTAAATACACATCTTGGAAATTGCATTCGAGAGTATCACATTTAGGAATTACATTTCTAAATATCTAAAAAACTGCGAATACGTCTTTCTTGGTCGATTTACGTGCCAATCAATTGCGTAATGTGATCTGTTATTAAACCGTTCGAGCATGAATGCAAAATATGTCGAATATCGTTCTCTCGAAATGTTTCTACGGAATTCCTTTGTAAATTCTGTCGCATTACGATAGATAACCGAATACATAGATGTGATTAATGAGATGTCTATCGAAGGAATGCTGTTGTTATTTTATAATACGTACGAGATTTGCTGTACGAATATCACATTGTCGAATCTTCAGCGAAGAACATTCCCATCATAAACTCGCAATGTCGAATCTGCGATCTTGTTAGTCATATTCTGTTTCTTTTTCTCTTCATATAAAGATCTTTAATTAAGTAATCGATTTCAATTTTAGTAACGCCAATGCGGAAGCGGGTTTAGCAAAGGCTGTGTTATGTAAGGCAAATAACATTTTCTTTATTAGATAGACATTTTTAATGTTACATCTGTCAGTATTTTACAACGAATTACAGCATGAGTGCGATACTATGTATACTCGCGAATACACAGACAGATTTATCGCAATAATCTATTTTACGAAGATTGAAAATGTAAAAAAGAATTATAGAAAATAAGAATTATGTTTTTAGAACGATACATTCCGATATGCGTAACAATTTCCATGTTTCGCTCGCAAGAGTGAGAGTTGTGATATGTGTAATATCTAGTACAAATTCATCGGAACAATTTGCTAAACCCGATATTTCCGACTCATGCTTTGACCTGTTTCAGTTGTCCATCTGATCCGATATCTTCAGTGAGATAACCTCAAGAAATAATCTCGCTAAAGAATATACGGATCACGTGACACAAATTAAATCATCTCGATTGGAAGATATAGTATAAGATTGCGAAATATTAAGTTTGCGAATTAACTTGTTTTGCGCACCTTTGTGAGATTATTTCCTCAATTTCTCATGTCTCCTTAAGTTTAAGTCAAGCAATGAACAAATGTATTGATCATCGCATCCTTTTGTTATGTATGTATTGCATTAAATATTAGTTATATAGATTTGTAAACTATCAAATTGTTATTGTAACATCGAGCCGTTAATTTAACTTGGCGATTTATTTTAGTTATTCGAAGAATGTGTGCCATAACTATGTGCGCGTTCTTGCGAAAACCAATTTAAAATCATAATTGATAGTTATTCCGAAAGCAAATATTATAATTCATCATATTTCGTATCAGATTTTTATAATTTTGTAGCTCAGATATCTTGCATCGTAGAATTTTCTTGATAGAATCGACGATCTTTTGCTCCCTCTGTATACAATTTATCATCGTATTTTTATAATCTTGTATTGCAAAACCATTGCAATTTTATTGCAATACCGTTTTCATATATTGCACGTAATCTCTTTTTTATTAATTTTTTATCGTAATAAAAACATTTAGTTTATATATTTATGCTTTTGTTATTTTTTCTCTTTCTTTTACCGATTTCATTTTGTCATCCATAATATTTTGTCATCCATTCATTCTGTTATTTTAAACCGTAACGACTTTAAGTAACTGTTCCATTTATAATTTTATATAACGTATGTAATTATTTCATTTATTTTATGAATTTATGAATTTTACATATATTGCATATTACAAAAGAAAAATTGAATTTTATCATGGCATTCAAGATGTTGTTTTTTATAATGTCAATAATAAGTTACTTTGATGTAGCAAACTTAAATATTACTGAAAAAAAATAATTTTCTTCTTAAAATAATCAGTAGTGATTCAGCAACGTATTCATATAATAACTAAAATAATCAATCATTTTATCATATATTATTATTATCGATTCGTTTATTATATCTTGCGAGCATCTACAACATTATATTTCTTCTTTCGAAATCCTGTAAATATTGTAAATTTACTTGTAAAGAAATATGGAATAATTTTTAATTGCTTGACCAACACCGTAATGGTGAAACAAAGATGATGTAATATAACATTTTTCATATAGAATAAAAAATGCGGTTCTATATCCGATCAGCTTTCCGAATCTTGTAAATATATACGTGGTAAGTATGATCGTATCATGATAATCGCAACAAATCAATTATCGTGCCAAAAATGTGCAGTCAAATTGGATACATTATCGGTGAATTTGCGAAAAAAAAATTGAATGCATATTATGAAAAGAAGAGACTAATTATTCATCAGAATGAAGATATTATTGCTTTCGTACAATTTACTGATGCACAATTTCTATATTTTTTTTTATTATAAATATAAGTAATTCTCTGGAACGATTAGAGAAAGATCCTACGAATTAAAATTATGATGAAATGTTTTTTCTTTTTCCATTTTTAAATATGTGACAATTAAGAAATTCGTGAGGCTCGGCTATTGAAATTGTACTGCACTTATTCATATTTTATTTACAATTCATGTACAGTACACACCGTGTGTTCCTCAACCGTATTTAATGTAAAGAACGAGCCAAATTCGAGCAAATTAATGGCTTAGGGAAATCGATCTTGCCGTTTAGTATATTCATATATTCATTTAGTATATTCATTTTGAACTATAGCGAAGCATTTCCAAAAAGCCGAAACAAAAACTTGGCTATCTCGAGAGCAAAGATATTATTTCCAATTGTAAAATACAATTGCAATAAAATTCTTTCATCATATCACGACTGTGTATGCTTGATATATTTTTTTAACTGTCACAAAAGTTAGCTAATTGTATAAAAAGAAATATGTTATATGCATAAAATTTGTATTAGTTAAATTCCGTTCATGCGCGCTGCCTTATTTTACCATAGTTTCGATTTAATGATTACATATATATGATTGTCAATCGCTCTTCAATCCGTTTACGTATGAGATAATTATTGCCATTCCGTAACATCTTGATAATATGCGATTATTGTTATATCAGTGCAACTATACATATGTAATATAGATAAATAGCACATATTCTTAAGTGTAATTTGTATTGTAATTCAATTAATGTAAATACAACTATATACTTTTCTTATAACGGTTAAGAGATTACTGTAATGTTTTTATGGACAACAAGAGGTGAATATTTATACCTGTCGACATGTAAATCAATAAAAATTACGATAATTGGTACTTTTGCATAATTTTTGTACGTATTATATTATAATCATTTTTTTTATCATTAAAATATTTGAAATATTTGATACACGCAAAATGTATTCGAAAAATGTTCAAATACAAGACTGATGCAAAGAAATATTTCTTGAAATATATAAACAACAAAACCGTAATTTACATATAATTTTGGTAACTTAATCTATGAACTTATCTAAGATTATATCTGATTATTGCTGTTTTATCAATATAAAATAATGTTCATGATAATCATTATAGAATAATGGATACAAAATATTCAAGAATATATATCGATATATACAACATATATATATAAAAGGAGATACATGAAGGAATTATAGGATTAATTATTCAGTCCTTTCGTTTTGGATGAATATATGTTTCTTATAGTTTTTGATGTTTGATATTCATTGATTGCATAATAAAAGACACAGAGATTTATTGCATTTGATGAAAACATGCGCGTGTCTTATTTAATTTGTGAAACATCTTGTTATATTCATTTCATTTTGCGATGTTTTAACAAATAATTAATTGCAAATAATTGAATAATATTATTAAATTAAATTAAATTTTATATAAAGCAAGATACAATTAACTTAAATTATGAAATATATTTTAAATCTGCTTGAAATAAACTAAACTATGCAGTATGCTAAATATACTAAGTATATTAAATAATCTATTTTAATCTAAAGAATATACTAAAATATAGACATTATTATATAGATTCAAATTCTTAATATATTTATTTCCGTTTTTCTTTGTAACGGAATAGTAAAATAGACCTATTAAATCATATTAAATGGTCAGAATATTGGTATACTTTTATTCGAAAAAAATAGTTATGGAAAGCAATAATCATGGAATAGTTATGCAGAGGAATTTACTATTCTTAATAGTCCCATGATGTTCCAAAATATTCTATCTCAGGTAAGTCCAGAAGCATTAGTATTATTTGTAGTATTCATTATTCTTCAGTATTTTCTCAAATAATAAATTTTAAACATTATTTGTCATCATCATTATTCATTCAATATTCTTTTGTTGAATATATCGGCAATTTGTATCATTGCCCGATTGAATATGCGATAATATGCGTATTAATGTAAGAAGAAACTTGCAAATAATCGAGGGCGCCGTAATACAGCCGTGCGCTCATTTCGATACCTCGATACATCGAATCGATTCCTGATGAAAATTCTAAATAGCCGGAGACGCCGTAATACAACCGTGCACTCATATCGATACCTCGATATATCGAATCGATTCCTGATGAAAATTCTAAATAGCCAGAAACGCCGTAATATAACCGTGCGCTCATATCGATACCTCGATACATCGAATCGATTCCTGATGAAAATTCTAAATAGCCAGAGACGCCGTAATACAGCCACGCGCAAATGTCGATATGTGGACTCATCGGATCGATGTCTGAAGAAACTTGCCAGGGAAGAAACTAGCTAGGGATCTTGTTAATAAAAGCCGATGAAGCGGCTTGATCTGCGATAGCGCGCAAACGAGATCGATTTGAATTGGCACTATACGGTCACGGCCAGCAAGGCTGGCTAAATGACGACGCTGGGCTAGAAACTGCAAATGGCAGACGGAGACTATCGGGTCGGCCAGTTATTTAGCAAGATTATATGCAATTCGCAAACGAAATTATCACGCATCGTGTACGTCGCAGGCAGCGATCTCTGTTTCCGTGTCGACAATTCCGCGCCACGCTGATCCTCCTCGATATTGTCGTAAATTACGCATTACGCATTACGCTCGAATCGGCTTGCTTTGGCGAACGGAACAGCGCTTCGTCCTCGAACTGCATCGGATTTTGTTCGATACCTGATCTCCACGATAAGCTTTTTTATCTTATCGCTCGATACGAATGGAAACGCAGAACCGATAGAATCGTAAGATTTTGCGCGATTAATAAAAACTCGACGTCGAAGCATTCGCGTTGGCGTTCTTAGAAGGCTGATCAGTGAAAGCGTTGCATGTTTCTACAAGTTCGCGGCATTTCTCAGATGAGAGAGGGATAAACCAAGACAGCGTAATAATGCAAATATTTGCCGAGGCCACTCAGGCAAACATATATCGGGAGAAAATATTTTTGCAATAACAATGCCGCTGAGAACGCCGAGTGCGAATTTTACGAATATTTCTCTGGGAGGAGATCTCGGGCGGAGTCCGCGGTCTTGTAAGCGCTGCATTTCAATTCCGCGGCTCGATATTCCCGCGGAATAATTCGCCGCACGGGTGAAATATCGTATGGCGATGTTGAGCGGATGTTCGCATACGATAAATCGCGGCACATGAATTCGCCAGTTCCGATCGTGCCGGCGTAATCTTCGGCGCGAAGTATCTAGCCGCTAATTATCAGATGTCAGGATCCAACGCGCGTCAATGCGGCGTCTTCTCTTCGCGTCGTCGTCGCGAATACGAAGAGGAGAAAGTGATGGGAAGAGAAGTCGTTTCGTGCCTCGTGACACGATCATGCAAAGCAAATCTGGAATAGCGAGGAGATCCGTCTTTTCTTCATTCGATCTCGCCTAAACGCGCTTCCGCTGCGAGAGTCGAGCGGAGGATCAACGCGAGCCTCGACTTTGGATTTTACAGCGGATAACTACGAATGCGGAGTGAGAATATTTCATTTACGTAAAGCCGATGTACGTAAAAAAAATTTCCATTTCGCGCGAAGAACTTCCTTCTCCCCCTTTCCCCGTCACGACGAAATTCCACGCAAGTAAATGCCAGTTTGTATTTGCCAATGGTTTGTATCGTTAACGTTACAATGTTCGGCAAGCAAAGTCTCGTAATTTTCTTCGGAAGTTGATAATTTTACCGAGACATTGTGACTCTCGAGGAAAAGAGGGCGCGATTATCTCTCACCAACTTTGAGAATTTTCCGAGGAAGCTGACTCAACGATGCGAAGTTTGTACAACATACGTTTAAATTACATGATTCTATTTCTCTTCTATTTTTTATAATTTAATTTTTCGGATATGAAAAATTTCCATTACAAATGGCGTCTCGCGATATTGAATTCGAATACGAACAGGAGCGCGTATATTCCAGAATTGCTGAATTATTGAATAATTTTTGCATAAATACCGAATATAAAATACGTTCCTCCTAACTGCGACTCGAGATTTTTTACGTTTGTAGTATAGAAGAAAGAGATTATCAGTGGCGTTATATATCAAAGGCTTATACATATCAAAGGCGAAGCCGATGGATGGGCTTGTGTGTGTGGACGCGTTACGTCCAGACAAAGGCAATCACGGTAAAAACGTTGACCTCAAAGGCACTTTTGGCTACATAAAGGACGACGACACGGCAGTAAGGGTAAATGCCAGTAGTTGAACAGTACAGTGATGGTAATTGTGGAATTGTGTACGGCGAAGCTTGTGGTGTCGGCTGGCCTGAAACCACCGAGAGACTCTATACTTAACAATTCCATCCGGATAGAAATATTTCACAGAATTCTAATGATAAAGAGGACCCTGTGAGATTGCAAAAGATGTGTTCAAAAACGTTCAACGCTCTGCTAATGAAAACTTTAATGGATCGGCTGGATATACGCGAGGGAAATTATATGACAAGTAAGCCTTTGTAATTAACGTTACAATCACCTCGACGCGGTAGATCGCGTATATCTAATTTCATAATGTTTCGTCTGCTCAATAGCTCGATTCTATATTTCAAAATGGAATACAGTATATATACGGTGCATTTTCCATAAATGGCAATTTATCACTTTACGTAAATAATGCAACCTTCGCTCTAAGGGCACACCGAGCTCGCTTGCAAATGTTTGATTGACGTTATTTAATAATACATAGGATTATTCATTACGTGTATCTTTCCGCCGCGAGGGGAAATCCATGGGAGCGAATGAGATTCCTGAAGAGCATAGTTTCCATCCATCGGAAGGGGGGATTGCGTCCCTTACGTGATCGAAAAGATAGATTGGGTTTATGGATTAAGCACGTCGTAGATATTTCGCAATAATTAATGGCCGCGAGCCGGCCTGTTTACGGATCGGACACTCGTCCGCGGACGTTTCCGCAGATTGTCCGGCAAATTGAATAGCGTCGGAATGGAAATAGCGGTAAATTCGAACGCGAAACTCGCGCGACCTGGAATCGTGGCGTCTGATTATACGCGGTGTTTTTCTACTGCTCAGCAAGCAGCGAGCGGATTTGCGTTGGATCGTGCTCGGCCGCGCTCACGTGAAAATAACTCGCGAGATGATGATTGGCTCAAATTTCATTTGTAATGCCTTATATATATGTGTGTGTATATATACGTGTGTATGTATATATACGTATGTGCACGAGCAATTATAAATATTTGCCTTAATATTACGCCTTAATATTGATTTTTAGTATCCGCATATTATTAATGTAAGCCAGCAAGATAACCAGAGATATTAAGCTTACATTAAATGACAATAATAACAAACAACAAAGTATTCGATCGGCTGTTTATATTAGTCTTATTCATAAATGCACGCGTATGATGACGGCGTTTGATATTAATCTTGTATACTTGGACGTTAACGGTATAACATTGTTTTTTATTTTAAATTATTGACCGAGTGTAATCATATCCAAAGTTATATCTATATCATAATTATGATATGCATTGTTAATGTTGTGACTACCGCGTACATTATGCGTACCTTCTCTTGCGTGTTTTTATTCCCGAGGAATCTCTCGCAGATAATATTCCTCCGTATATGAGATATGCGTTTCTTTTAGTTTCAACGAAACGTTTTAATGACGAAAAGACACCAAGAGAAGAGTATTCGCAGTATTGTTCTCGTGCGATCTCATCGAAAGCGTCGGAATCCCTTCGTTCACGCTTTCATCTAACAGTTGGTCAGATTTTTCAATCCTTAACGAAATGTGTGCCGACGCCCACGCACGGTTCATTCTCTTTCTCGACAGTGGCGTAATTAACGTGTCCATTACTTTCGCAACGATAATAGCTCGCAGTCGATCGACAGAGTATCGCCGAAATATCGTATCGATTTCGCGAGATATCGCGATGCCGTGCAGTTCGGCCGATACTTTAATGGCCCTAAAGTGACAACGTGGTTGATTTTGCGATGAAACGACCTCCTCGCTCTCGCGATTGCATCTCGCCAAGATAACGAACAAAGAAAGGGAGAGAGAAAGAATTAGAGGGGCGAGAGAGAAGGAGATAATCCTTCCCGAAGCGACGCAGATATATGGCTGACTGCGCAGTCCAATTTATCGTATGATGATACGGAACGAAACGAAACTATTTTGAGGCAGCATCGCTAGCATTTTCGGCCGCGTATGGATCGCCGAGTGGCCCGATAACTTCGAACACGGCGATAAGGTACTTTCGCTCCGTCATGGCCAACAGCATTCTCGCATCTTCCCCAGAATATCGCGGCGCGTTTTTCAGAGAATGCCCTACGCGGTGAATTTCGTTTACGGCGCGACCGACCTTGCGATTGAGATGTCACACGAGGCGTGTCGGAAATGCACTCGAGACGAGATGCGCGAAACGAGATGAAACTCGGGGCTGTGCCTCGCGCGGCACCTCGGATAGATACACCGGCTAATGCACCGTAACGATGTTTTCTCCCTCCTGCTTGTGAAGGATTCGGGATATTCCGAGAAAAACGCGCCAAGAAATCGCGCGGTGACTTTTCTCAAGAAGATCTTCTTTGCAGCGCGCGTACTTTGCTTAAACAGAGAGCAGCTTACGTTGGAAAGGTTTACGTGCGTTGCACGAGAAGGAATAAAAGAATTAACGCATCGCTTTGTTTATGCGGTTTTACTCTCCGAACTCCGCGTTCGTTCTTAGTTTTCACAGTGTATCTTCTTTTGTAGTTCAGTTACAAGTATTCCGAGTGAAAGTGTAATTCTGATTTAAAATATACTTGATTTATTTCAATCGAATATTATTTCTTTCCACGTCACATCCACGCGAGTGAATATATATTTTCTTAGTGCAGATTAGTGCTTCCAGATGATTTTCGATCATCAACGGCGTTGATTGATCCAGATTGCCTGGCGTTTCTCACCGATAGTATTTCACAATATTTATGTGTATCACGGATTTATATATGTTGTTCGCCGGAACGTAACATAAATTGGTGCATCGATTTTATTCGACGCGATATATCGATATTTGTTGAAGTAACAACATGATAATTTTATAAAGTCTGATGTGACAATAACGCAACATTCCCATTAGAAGCTTATTACGTGTCGTGTGTAATAATTAAAGTATAAATTAATTAATCGTTCAATCAATAATCGCGCAACTTGAAACGCATTCCTCCTACGCTGTTATCTTTGTAAAACTGTTATCTTCCATAAAGGCCGGATAACTTCCCGGATAACTGAAACAGCTACGCGTGTTTCCAGATTAAGCACATATGACAGTCATTATGCATGAATTACACTTTGCGTCCTCTCGTTTCATGGCTTTGAAAAGCTTAAAGCCGCAGTATGCGCCAGTAAGCGCGCACTCAAAAAGTATACGTACGAATTGACGTGTTTCTTCACAAGATCGACCGAAATCCTTAATCCTACGATTTGTGTTGTCGGGATCCGATATCAAGGCGCTAAACAACACTCTTATCAACGAACTGAACGAGCCGAACGCGTTAGACGCCAAGTGCGCGAAGACCGATTCGGTTTTCTTCTAGCTACAGCGCGACTACAAGTGTCGGCCCGTAATGAGACCGTAATAGACCATAATCGGCGCGGATCTACGCGAGATTATGTAACATTCACATTCGGCTGTAATTGAATCCGCGACTTTCGGCGAATGGCCTGAAAGTTAATCGAACGATAAATATTATCGTTATTATAATAATGAGTTATTGATGGGACAGATGTAAGTATTTTGATTTATTATTTTTGTAAAAAAATAGATATATGGCAAACAAAGAGATATATAATAAACGTATATATATATATATATATATATATATATATATATGCATGTATAACATATGATGTATAATATATGATAAACACAGATATACGATAAACAAGATAAACGTATTAACGGAAACCATAATTATATCGTTCTAATGATGCATATTTAGTCTTCTCAACAAATTAATATAATTAAATATTTCCTGAGTCAGTGCGATTTACGAGTCATGCATTACTTCGCTCTACAAACTATAAAAGTTCAATCACAATGAAAGTTCAAACCTTATCGACGTACGAGCGCAGTTGATTTCCTCCGTCGATCCTTTTTCTCTTTTCCCCTTGCGCTTATCCACATGATGCTACTTGCCACATCATTCGCGATATCGTTAACATCATTAACGAAATTACGATATCGCTATCGCATATTCAGAGAATCCAAAATGGAACCGAAACGTTTGATATCTTAATTTATGCACGATGAGTCGCATAGCGTGTGTACTGACTCTAATTGCATCGATTAACATTTGTATATTTGGCTTGGACGCAAAGAAAAACAGACAATCGCGAACATGATAATCAAATACGATAATCGAGTACGACGCGTGATCGATGCATCTCTTGTGCTTAATTTCTCGTGGTATAATATCAGCAAAGTCCATTTCGCAACGGTTTGCGAGCATTCTTGCGCAATGTGTTTAGGAAATCTGTTTCGCGATATTTATGCGGAATCTGCTCCGCGACATTTTTAAGGAATCTCCTCCGAAATATTTTTGCGGAATATGTTCCGCAATATGCACGCGATTAAGATTTAATCGCGATATTTTTATGTCCAAACGGATTAAATATAATACAATTTATTTTCATGCCAAATGTAGTTACGAGATACGAAATTTTGTAATTTGTATTTTGTCCATAAAAGGAAAGCGCAACGAACACGACGTAGATCAACGCGAATAAATGAAATGTAATTGCGAATAGTGCGACAGTTTCAAGAAAATAATTAACCGCGCGATTCATTAACGCATAGTAATTACGATATTTTCAAGCTCGAATTTACATGATCTTTCAAAATAATTAGAAAATAATAATAATAATAATAATTTCTTCGATATTCTTGTAATTACATTTTGTTGTAGTTAATACCTTAATTTTCCGGGTATTCTTAATCGAATCGTGAAAAATGGAAAACGTGAACGCGTGGAGAATTGCGCGCTGATATGTATATAATAAATATTTGCAAGTGTCATGCCATTCTTTTGCCATACTTTTGCCATTCTTTTGCCATTCTTTGGCAAAGTGCCGTATTATTGGCAGACATGACCGACAATTGACATGTATAATTAGTTATACATGTCCGCCGAAGAAAACCGGTTGTCGTGTTGAACAGTGACGTAAGTTATTATATCTCGTATATATACTTTAAACGATATTATAATTTAAAAAATATATTTATAAAATATATTTTTTATATATTGTTATATATTTATAAAATATATTTTAAGCATCTTAATATGATCGTGAGATTTCGTACGATACATTTTCAACCTTAAAAATTAATATTATATATTCTTTAAGATACTACTTTTTAAAGATATAATTTCCGATTAAATCGAAGAAACGTCACTTTACTACGATAAAAATGGTGCACGGGTACAAATGAATACCATACGAGAAGATTTCGAAGAATGAAATTGTAAATGAGACAATAATTTACATCACCGTGCACACGAATTTATAAATAAAACACTACGCAAAGTAAATCGCACTGAAATTTAATCTTTTGCGCCTTTATGGAATCTCATTCGATATCGTATTCTTTCTCAATTAATTTGGTGTCGAAACTAATCCGATAAATTAATCCGATACTTAACATTATTGTGAATAAAAATGATATTATGAATAAAAATAAATTATTGTAAACAATGCTACGTAGATACGTGCACATGTGTTCCGCATCGGATCAAGTCGATTAAAACGTATGATACTTGATATTTTTATTTGGTTCGATTCGGAAGGAACTGTATTGGAAATGTTCATGGAACAAAATTCCAAGAATAATCCAAGTCGCAAAAGATTGAGAGAGATATCTTAGAAACGTTCTTATTCATCACTCACCGAGCTGCAATTCAGGATCTGCCGATCAGTCCCAAGATTTCTCCGATGGCCTTCTTCTTGAGCCATCTCCTCCATGAGCTCCTATCTCTCGATGACACTCGATGATACTCGCGATACGATTTTAATACGCGCGAATAACTTCCTTTCGTCACTCCCTTTCATCAAGCATTTATACGCGGATCAACGCGATGCAACGATCGCGCGCGATCTGATCACATAGATGAATTTCTTATCAAGAGTCGAATATAAAGAAAGAAGGAAAGAGAACTTGGGATATCAGTTGAACGATACTCGCAAGAGTTGTTTCCTAAAATTTTATTAAACGCGGTTCTCTGCGCGGACTAAATCGATCACGTTTTTATGCACGTTAATCAATCGCGTTAATCGGTATCACTAGAAATATCACTAGAAATGGAGTATTATTCTTCACATCACTTTAATTAGTATTACAAGTTACATAATCTATACTTGAAGGAATATCTGGTCATGAATATATCCACGAATTTAGTTTCGCTTTCATCTCGTTTTTATTTCGATAGATTTCTCAACAAATTTAAACGTAACGTTGATTTATAACTAAATTTACAGTCATTCATTTATTCGTATTTTTATTACATCGCGTTAATTTTCATCTGCAATAAGTATAGTAAATATATTGAAACTAATAAATGAATTCAATTACTTATGATTACAGTTTCATTACGGATGTTATATTCAAATTCGCACAAAACTGAAATAAAATTACGCACCGTATAATATTGTATAATATTACATCTTGTATAATATATAATATTCAATCAGTTAGCCATTACATAAACTATTACTCGCATCGACACGAGAGTGATCACGAAAGTGATTGTTGATATTTTGAAATTTCAAGGACACGTAACGGAGTAGCGGAGGATCTAATGTCTCGATTTCTGCCTTTCGTACGTACGATTCTCGTCGAACAATTGTTAACCAACCGCACGATTTCGCATGACTAATACGCAAAGCGCAAAATATTCTCGACAAATAAAAATGCACATATCACAGTATCAATTGCTCGCGGTCTTTTCAGTATACAATATTTATGCTAATTAAGCGATCAGATATGATTCTTCTTAATTGCGAACGGATCAAAGGACTTACCGCTCAGTCCGATACGTATCTCGCGACTTTGCGAATCCTCCGCAGCGAATCTCCGCCGAACCTGAGAACAGAAATCATTTCTGTAATTAAACACCGATCAAGATTTTAGATAATCGCAATCGTACAATCCACAATTCATACATATGCATCGTATACCTTATCCTACGCAGTTACAATCAACGGGAACTCGCAGAGGCATCCGCCATTAAGGTTAGCTGACCGATCACGCTTCAATATTAACTCGTATTCTCATAATATCAAATGAAATCGATGCACTAAACAACACAACACGTTCGCGAGATTCACACGCGTGTGATTTCGATTGAAATAAGCGATATACAAACCTCTGCGAATTCGGTAGAAGCGTTACGAAGGCGTCACGATCGGTAGCAAAATGACTATTGCGTAGCTACGTCGGAGCGTAGTGAAGTTGCCGCGGTACGTCATCACCCACCCGATGAGTAGGCGGAGGGAATCCCACGTAGCGTAATAATCTTATTTTTAATCGCAGATGCTAAAGATATTCCGAATCTCGAGATGCGACATAAGAATGATGTATATTAATGAGAAATTTCACAGAGAGAAGTATAATACGATGAATGGCTACATAATCAATATATTGCAAGCGATTATTCGTGGGAAATTTATCGCGCAAAATTTGCAAAAAACCGTGGACCCTATAGTACAGTGCGTTGTATGTTGATCCATCGGATCGATGCTTGAAGAGACTTGCAAATGGCCAGAAATACTATCGAAGAGCCGAGCGGTCATCTCGCAATATCGATACATCGGATCGAAACTCGAAAAAACTTTAAATAGCTGTTGGCCTCGCAGCACTGTTATACGCTCATCTTGATACGACGATACATCGTATCGATGAGACTTGGAAATATCCAGGTGCGTCGTATTACAGTATTGCGGTAATAGCGGTTCGTCGACACGTCAAATTAATATGAGAAAAATTTTGTAGGTACCTGACAGCGCCGTAATACTAACGTGCGCTTACCTCGAAATGTCAAAAATTCGTATCGTTGCCTGAAGTGACTTACAAATGGCCAGGGATACTGCCGTAGAGCCGTGCGCTCATTTCGACATATCGATACATTGGATCGAAACTCGAAGAAGCTAGTAAATAGCCCTCGACCTCTCACCACTCTACACGCTCATCTTGATATGACGATACATCGTTTCGATCAGACTTGCAAATATTCAGGGATACTATCGTACCGCCGTGCGCTCATCTCGAAAGGTCAGAACGTCGAATCGAAGCTCCAAGAAGCTAGTTAATGGCCGTTGGCCTAGTACCACTATTACACGCTCATCTCGATATGACGATACATCGTATCAATGAGACTTGCAATTATCCAGGTACGCCGTATTACAGTATTGCGGTAATAGCGGTTAATTGATACGTCAGATTAACATCATAAAAAATTTTGCAGGTACCTGACAGCGCCGTAATACTAACGTACGCTTATCTCGAATTGTCGAAAATTCGTATGGATGACTCAAGTGACTTACAAATGGCTAGGGATACTGTCGTACAGCCGTACACTCATCTCGACATATCGATACATGGCATCGAAACTCGAAGAAGTTTAAAGAGCCATTGGCCTTGCACCACTGTTATATGCACATCTCGATATGACGATACGTCGTATCGATGAGACTTGCAAATAGCCAGGGATGCTGCCGTAGGGTCGTGCACTCATCTCGAAATGTGGATACCTCGGATAGAAGCTCGAAAAAGCTAGTAAATAGCCGTTGGTCTTGCACCACTGTTATACGCTCATCTGGATATGACGATACACCATATCGAAGACCGAAGAAAATAGCAATTAAACAGGGATGCTGCCGTAGTACTATGCGCCCTTCTCGAAATGTCGAAACATCGTATCGAAGCTCTAGGAAACATGTAAGTAGTTGTTGGCTGCGCACCACTCTTATACGCTCATCTTGATATGGTGATACCTCGTGATCATGAGACTTGCAAATATCCAGGTGCGTCGTATTACACTATTGCGTAATAGCGGTTCGTCGACACGTCAGATTCATATAAGAATAACCTTTGCAGGTACCTGACGCTGTAATACGTGCGCTTATCTCGAAATGTAGAAAACTCGTATCGATGCCTCACGAGACTTAAAAATGGGATACTGCCGTAGAGCCTAACGCTCATCTTGAAAAATCAGGTGGAGTGGCATACTTTGACAAAGATTGTCCAACTTGCCCTAACATGAAATTGTCCAATTATAGAATATTATGACCAGCAATGCTCGAGGATGGTCTATTATGATTACGAACATCAAGTATAACCAATAGTATCACGGTATCTGCAATTTAGACAAACTCTGTTTATGAGAGCGAATTAGGGGTATTTAGGCCACACTGTGCCTACAATGGTGGAATGTGGATTGAGAAAGCAACTAAATGTCCTGTGCGTCTAGTTAAACCTACCTATCTAACCTATTATGACCAATATTAGCCAAATTTACACCATTATGGCCAGTTCCGCACAATATTGGACAGACACGTCAGGTCTTGCTATACGGCATGAAATGGTAACATGGTACAAAAGCCTCTAAAAATAGACTACAGAGGCTTAATATGATGAATAATGGCCAGGTATGGACATTTATGGCTATGTTTGCCCCAGAAGTGCCAGTTCTGCATAACTTTAACGAAATGTGTCAGGTTTGAAATAGAGTGGCATCCTTTGATGAAGATGTTCAAATAGGCGCTAATATGGCCAATTATGGAATATGATGACCAGCAATGCTCAAATATGATTAGAAAAATCAAGATTGATCAATAGTATCGCAGTATCCGCAATACCGAAAAACTCAGATAACGAGTGCAAGGTATCGGCATTTAAGCCACAATTTGCCAACAATGATGGAATGTGGACTGAGAAGGCCACTAAATGTTCCGTATGTCTTGTTATAGCCTAGTATGACCAATTTTGGCCAAATTTGCCCCATTATGACCAGTTCCGCACAAGTTTGGAAAGATACGTCAGGTTTTACTATCCGTGGTACGATATGCTAACATAGCACAAAAGCCTCGTAAAATGGCCTACAAAGGCTTAATATGATCAGGTACTGTGATACTATTGGTCAACCTTGATGTTTCTATTGATAGTTAACCATCTGTGAGCATTGTTTGTCATAATATTCCTTAATTGGTCATATTAGGGCATGTTTGACTATCTTCGTCAAAGTGTGTCACACAGTTTCAAACCTGTGGCATTACCGCAAAGTTGCTCGGAACTGGCAATTGTGGGGCAAACATAGCTATAAATGATTATACCTGGTCCTTATTGATCATATTATGGCCCTATAGGCCATTTTTAGCGGCTTTTGTACTATGTAAGCATATCGTACGACGTAAAGCAAAACCTGAAGTATCATTCCAATCTTGGACCAAACCGGCCATAATAGGACAAATTGGTCCAAACATGGTCATACTAGGCTCTAATTAGGCATATGGGACCATTAGTGGCGTCCTTAGTCCATATTCCACCCATCTTGTCTCAGAATGCCTTAAATCGCCAAAACTATTGCACGGTAACAGAGATTCTCGAAACTGCAGATAATGTTATGCTATTGGCAAAACTTGATGTTTCTAATCATAATGGACCATACACGAGCATGGCTGCCCATAATATTCCAGAATTGGGCATATTAGGACATGTTTGGCAATCCTCTTCAAAGTATGTCACTCAGTTTCAAATCTTCGGCATTACACCAAAGTTGATCAGAACTGGCAACTTCGGAGCAAACATAGCCATAAATGATCATACCTGGCCCTTTTTGATCATATTAAGACCCTAYAAGCCATTTTTAGCAGCTTTTGTACTATGTTAGCATATCGTGCCACGTATAGCAAAACCTGACGTATCATTCCAATCTTGGRCCGAACTGGCCATAATGGGGCAAAKTTGCCCAAAATTGRYCATWCTAGGCCATAATTAGGCATATGGGACCATTAGTGGCGTCCTCAGTCCATATTCCAGAAATCTTGTCTCAGNATGCCCTTAATCGCCAAACCTAGCACACGGTAACAGAGGTTCATGAAGTTCCACATACTGTTATGCTATTGGACAGACTTGATGTTTCTAAACATATTGGACCATAGGAGAGCATTGCAAGCCATGATATTCCAGAATTGGCAACATTAGTGCATGTTTGACATTCTTCGTCAGAGTGTGTCACTCAGCTCAAACCTGTGCCATTTCACCAAAGTCGCTCAGAAGTGGCAATTTCGGGGCAAACATAACCGTAAATATTCACACCTCGTCCTTATTGATCATATTAAGATCTTCTAGGCCATTTTTAGTGGCTTTTGGCTATTTTAGCATCTCGTGCCGCGTATAGCAAAACCTGACGTATCATCCCAATCTTGGGCAGAACGGGCTATAATGGGGCCAAATTTCCCAAAATTGATAATTCTAGGCTCTAGTTAAGCATATGGGACCATTAGTGACGTCCTCAGTCAATATTCCAGAAATATTATCTCAGGATGCCTTTAATCGCCAAATCTAGCCCACGGTAACAGAGACTCTCGAAACTGCAGATACTCAAATGCTATTGATCAAACCTGATGTTTCTAATCACATTGGATCATACGAGAGCATTGCTGGCCATAATACTCCAGAATTGGCCGTCTTAGGGCATGTTTGACTTCCTTCGTCACAGTGTGTCACTCTGCTTCAAACCTGTGCCATTTCACCAAAGACCCCCATAAGTGGGCATTTCGGGGCAAACATAGCCGTAAGTGATCATGGCTGGTCCTTATTGATCATATTAAAACTTTACAGGCCATTTTTAGTGGATTTTGGGCTATTTTAGCATATCGTGCCACATATGGCGAAACCTTACGTATCATCCCAATCTGGGGCAAAACGGTCTATCATGGGGCAAATTTTCCCAAAATTGACCATTCTAGGCTCTAGTCAGGCAAATGGGAACATTAGTTGCGTCCTCAGTACATATTCCAGAAGCCTTGTCTCAGGATGCCCTTAATCGCCAATCCTAGCACACTAACAGAGGTTCTCGAAGTTGCACATACTGTTATGCTATTGGTCAAACTTGATGTTTCTAATCATATTGGACCATATGAGAGCATTGCTGGCCATGATATT